>JAPKLY010001659.1:26488-38353 GCA_026898435.1 Prunella vulgaris
ATTGGTGACGAAAGAATATGTCACTAATTACTATGAACAATTAGCGACGAAACATAAAATTGTCATTAATATTATATATTATGTGACGACTATGATCGTCACTAATTACAATGACAATCGTCACCAAATAATAGTGTGACGAATTAAGTGTGTCACCAATTCTTTTGAATAATTAATGACAAAACGTATAGTTGTCACGAAAATACTATTTTTCATGACGTTGAATATCGTCACTAAATATTATGAATATCGTCACCAAAGTTTATTGTGACGAATTTCTTATTTTTGTCATGAAAATTTCGAATTAGTGACGAAAAAAAACACCAGTGGCGACAAAAAGAAAATTCCTCATGAATTCTCACTTTTTGGTGACGAAAATTAAATTTATCTCTTGTAGGTAACATATTGTGATGAATTTTGTGTCGTCACATAAAATTTCGTCACGGAATGTGTGATTTCCTGTAGTGCTTCCAGAGATTTTTAGCTCGATCATTAGTTGGCCAACGCTCGATCTTAGTTCAGTCGATAATCGATCAACGCTTTTCTCCAACATTTGTTTTTTACTTTATTGTTTTCGATCCTATGGCTCATCCCAACTTCCTAGGGTATTCCTTTGAGTAATTTAAGCTTCCCCATGTGCTCAAATCACATCATGTCATCCTCTATAATCATGATTTCCTCGTTTTTGCTCGATTTCACATATAAAACACAACTTCCTTGCCAAAAAGGGTTAATAGCACAATGTATAGCATATTAGGGTCAATAATGCACACAAACCAATCAATATCATGATAAAATGTATACAAATGATGCAATAATGACCCTAATCATGGCCTAAGTACATGTTTTCCTCCTTACCGCAAACGGAGGCAGTTGAGGTTTTCAGATCCAGGTGAGTTCCGGCTGTATCTCCGTGAGATAATATTTTTAATTCTATTATTTTAAAATGGATCTTGAGGATCTAACAACTATTTTTTACGTTCTCTAGGCTTCCCTTCCCCTTCAAGCGTTATCACTCCACCGGCTTGCAATCATACCAGATCTTTTTTGTTTTGATATCTGATTTTTTCTACTCCCTGAGAAATTGCCTGAATCTTCCAGCGCAAGAGAGACTTTTCCTCTTCCCTAAACATTTCTGATTGGGCTATGGTTTCTCTCGTGAGGTAAGCTGCGCTATTAGTGCGTTTTCCCCGCCGAAATGGCTATATTAATCCCATTGGTTAATCATCTTGGTACACCACACTTCTCACCGCTACTAATTTATAAGATTTTAAAATCTATTTCCCTAATTTTCTCTATCTCTCAATGGCGGACCATCTTAGCGAATTCTGGAGCAAACTCTCTCTCACTGAAACAGAGAGTACATAAATTATTATTGAAGATGAACAACTCTCCAAACCCAAAGATACACTAGTCGGAAGGTTAATTCAATGAAAAACAATTGGTGTGACTGAATTAAGCACTGCAATGAGATGAATTTGGAGGATCGATCACGCCCTAAAGGTGTCTAGTATTGGAGAAGGAATTTTCCTCTTTGAGTTCGGAAATGCTGCGGAACTCCACAAGGTTTATCATAAACAACCTTGGAACCTCAATGGGTCTTTACTCGTC
Organism: Prunella vulgaris; assembly: GCA_026898435.1. Lineage (NCBI taxonomy): Eukaryota > Viridiplantae > Streptophyta > Magnoliopsida > Lamiales > Lamiaceae > Prunella > Prunella vulgaris. Next base: position 28,100 of record JAPKLY010001659.1, read on the forward strand.
TTGGAGAAACTTAAAGGAAATGAACCACCCATGGACCTGAAGCTTTCAAAAGTCCTTTTTTGGGTGCAAATAGACGGCCTTCAGCTACAAGCATAGCTCAAAAAATTGGAGAATCAATCGGTCAAGTCATTGATGTGGAATGTTTGGAAGGCGATGTGGCGTGGGGTCGATGTCTTCGGGTCCGAGTCATGCTAGACACAACAAAACCTTTGAATAGTACTACTGTGACTATAACAGGGGAGAAACTCATCCTCTTTCTCAGATACGAAAAGTTACCGGACTTCTGCTATGTATGCGGAAAACTGGATCACATAGACAAGAATTGTCTAGTGATGTTTGCAAGAATAGAGGAAGGAGCTACAATAAAAAGAGACTATGCCTCATGCATAGATACCAACAATCTACAAAGGCAGAAAGAGCAGAATGCTACTCCAAACAAAGACGAGACAACTTTCAAGGTTCGGGGAGGTCACTACAGCATCTCAGCAGCAAACTCATCCCCTACAAAAAGCATCTACAACATGAATGGCTCCTTAAATAGGCAAAAAGACCATCAGTTGCTTGAATCAAGTTCTAGATTGCGGGAAAACATACGTGATGACACCTTCGAAATACCTCCTAACCACCAACATATGGCCTTTTTAGAGCACACACCTGAGCAGGGAGCAGGTAGAGAATACAAAGTTACTCATCTGGTGGGCCATGACATTAGAGCCCATGACTACTCAACATATTCAGCACTGATGGGGAAAGAAGAGTTTATAAAGGGAGGTATGGAATGGCAAAAAGCTCTAGTCCCTGTTACTCGACAAACAATGGAACATATCGAAGAAGACTCAACCACCTTTTAGATAGGGCATAACTCATATACTGGCCCCAGAAAGAGAGGACATCCAATTGGTAGCTCAAACAAGAAGAATTTCCCGAAAGTCAATGAAAACAAAGGAACAACAAAAATCGAGGGTGCAACAAAGAGGAAGAAGCAAATGCCCAGAGGATTGACAATTAAACATAATGATGAAGTAAATGAGGATAACACAGAAAAATAAAAGGAGGAAGCAAACGACAAAGATGAGGAGGCGGCGGCTGAATGTGTTCAGCCCCGCCAACAACCATGAGTTGTTTAGTATGGAACGCGCGAGGTTGGGTGGACACCATGCGTTCCGATCAATCTAGCAACTTGTTGCTCACAAGCCATCAATCCATTTTATTATTGAATCCAAGGTGTCAAGTAAGGTAGGTTATCAGTGGAAATCTTCTCTTAATTTTGCTAATTGTTTTGGAGTTAACTCTATTGGCCACTCAGGCGGATTACTCTTGTATTGGTCTGATGAAATGAATGTTTCTATTTTCTCTTATTCTTCTGGCCATATACATTGCAACATTACTTCTGTTAATTTCTGCTGGAATTTTACTGGCTTCTATGGACATCCAATAACACATCTCAGAAAATTCTCATGGGATCTCTTAAGGAAAATTCACGCTAGCCGCAACAACCCTAACACGGCTTGGTTGATCGGAGGAGATTTTAATGAAATTCTAAATGGAGAAGAAAAGGTAGGAGGTGCGGAGAGACAGTTCGGGCAAATTGAAAATTTTAGAGATGTTGTGAATGATTAAGAGCTGAATGACTTCGAGGCAAAAGGACCAAAATATACATGGCTTAACAAAAGAGCAGGAAACCAACCCATTAGAGAGAATCTTGACAGTTTCTTGGCTAACAATGAATGGATGGAGTTGTTCAAAGAAGCGGAAGTGCAAAACCTAGGCTTCTACGGCACAGATCACAGAGCAATCAAGCTTACCCTTAATAAGACTACACAAAAAAAGTCCGAGAGAACCAAAACTAGATTTCATTTCGAGGAAAAATGGGCACTCAAAATAGCCTTTCAAAGCACAATTAGTAGAATCTGGAACGGTTATACTGGGGAGGAAAATCTGCCAAATCATCTTAAAAAATATAGCTCTGAACTACAAAAATGGGCAAAGGCAAAAGTAGGAAACACAAGCAGCATAATTAAAGAAATTAAGGGAAAACTTGATAAAATCCTTGAGAATGAGAGACACTGGGATAATGAAGAGGTAAGGAAAATTGAGGTTGAGCTCGAAAAAATGCAAACTCAATAGGATGGTGCCAAAGATCTGGGAACACATGGCTGCAAGCAGGTGACAGGAATACATCCTTTTTCCACCGAAGGGCATCAGAGAGACGAAAAATCAACTGGGTTAAAGGCATACTTGATGAGCAAGAGGTTTTGAGAACCGACTCCGATAGCATTGAACAAGTTTTTCTGAGCTTGTATGATGATTTATTTACTTCTAGAAAGCCAACAAACATGGAGATTGACCAAGCTCTCACTTTCATTAACCCAATCTTAAGTGATGACATGAGAACATATTTAAGCACCTGCTTCACCACTTTTGAGATTAAAAAAAGCTGTTTTCGAGCTTCACCCCTTTAAAGCACCAGGGCCAGACAGATTCTCAGCTTCTTTCTATCAAAAATATTGGGAGATTGTGGGCCCTAAGGTAACAGAAGACATACTAGAAATCCTTAATAAAGGAGCAGAGCTCATCGAGTGAAATGATACCATAATTTCCTTAATCACCAAAATCAAGCAGCCCTAATGTGGCCTACAGAATACTAGCTAGGGCAATGACAAACAGGCTAAAGAATGCAATGGCAGGAATTATTGACTCCAACCAAAGTGCATTTGTCCCTGGAAGGCTAATCACGGACAATATTCTAATCGGGTTTCAATGTATGCATTGGTTAAAAACCAATCGAAGCAAGAATGGGTATGCAACCCTTAAGTCGGATATGAGTAAGGCATTCGATAGGATTGAATGGCCATACTTGAAAAGAATAATGAAGAAATTGGGCTTTCCAGCATCGTGGATTAACCTCACAATGAAATGTGTGAGCTCAGTGACATACCAACTCAAGATCTGTGATACCCGAGTTTCTCACTACTCATTGGCCAATATACTTCATGTGTTGCTTGCATTTATTTACTTATAGGCTAATTGCATAATTATATATTCATGCTTGAATATATATCTTATACAATAAGTGCACTTTAATTTATTATCATGATATTTACTATTTGAGTGTTTTATATTACTCATATGTTATTTGAGATGTTGTGTTAATTATCTTACTTTTGAATGTTAAATTATTTATCGAATTGGTATATGTCTTTATTTGTTTATTAATGAAAAGGTCCTTGTTTATTTTATTTGAGACTCTAGTGGGATAAATTAGTTGTGTAAATTATTTGGATATTAATTAGTAGTGTAAGTTAAATATAGATTATTTCAGGATTAATTATAGTAATTAAATAATAATAATAATAATAATAATAATAATAATAATAATAATAATAATAATAATAATTAAGTTATAATATTATATGTATATATGTGTTAGGACGTTAGTAGTAGTAATAATAATAATATATATAAACTTTAGCAAAGGCGGTGAGAGGTTTATATCCCGAAACCTCAAAGCAATAAACCTCAAACCAATTCCATATTCACACTTCAACCTTAAACCATTCATTCCCACTCCAGAAACACAAGAAAGAGAGTAGACGCGACAGAGGAAAATTCGCAGAGGAAAAAGAAAAAAAATTAGAATTCGACCTTGTTTTGATATAAGCATAATTCAGGTAATTCTCATGTTTAAGATTTAATGGTATTTTTATTAATTAGACGAAAGTTTGAGTAGAGTTGATTATTTAGTAGATTTGAATAATTTGTAATTAATTGTTGATTAGATACGATACGGGAAGGTGCTAGGGTGCTTTAGGGGTTTATATTATCAACATTTTTGCGGATTTCAAGTAAGTAGAAATTCATTTGCAACTACGATGCATAAACATATTATTTTATGAATTATTTATATTTAAGTGATAATACGTGGATTCAAGTGAATTGTAATATGTGATTTATATTCTGTGTTATATAAAATGAGCCTGTGAGCTCTATATGAGGTGTAAAAGGAATCTGTGAGCTCCCTAGTTGATGTGGACTGAACCTGTGAGTTCAATAATCTGTGAAATTTGTTAAAGTGTTATTGATTGCACGAGCATCATGCATATCATGCAATAACATGTGAAAGTTTTCAAACTTGGTGTGATTGGCCACTGATTATGCATCGAGGGCGGAAGGGGCGACCTGGGAAGGAGCGACCTAGGGAAACCTAGCGTAGGCTACCTAGCGTGGGACAACGTCTATATCTATGGTGTGTTTATGTTATAGAGGGGACCTTTGAACGGATGGGGGGTTAAGTTTGGTGATGGACGTCGCTAGGCCGTTGGGGGATGATCTTCGCCGTGTGATTTGACGGTGAGGGATACTTCCTGGTGGACATAAGGGGCGCGATGGGGGGACCCTTGTTGGGCCACAGGAGGGTGGTCCTCACGTCGGGTCATACTTATAGTGGCCTCTTGATTATATATACATTTATTGGAGCTGTGTGCTCATGCCAGTGCATAACAGTGTGTAGCCCTTAATAAGTATTTCTGAAATAAATTGATGTTTTCAAATGAGAGTGCATTGTGCATGGGAAGGATTTTTGAGTGAAACTTCACATCATGCATAATTTCTGTTTACTGAGATATATAAATCTCACGTAGTTTATGCATTGTAGGTAACCCTAATGATATGTGATCTGGTTATCAAACTGGAGTAGATGTGGTGCTTTTGCAGGCCTTTTGAGTTGCGGTGTACATAGATGACGACCTGCGGGCAGGACTGTGGCTTATTTGGGTTATGTAATATATAACATGTAATGGTGTTGGTTTGGAAGTTTACAGATACTGGTTTGTGGAGATCTTGTTTATGAATATGACAGGTTATTAGGTTTGATATAATGTTATGATGTATGAAAAAAAAATTTAGCCGATTTTCAGGTCGAGTTTTATTTAAACTTGTCGTATGTTTGTGTGTGATAAGTGTGGTCATGTCAGAGTGGTATCAGAGCACGGTTTGCTTCCTGTAGACTGTCTATGTACACGAGCTCAGAACTTGCGGGAGTCCGGCTACGCCCAGTAAGTGTTTATATTATGCTTATATTATGTGAACCATTTATTATATTGGCCATATAGTGTAGGACTGGTAAGTGTTGTTGAATAGATATGGTGAGAGAACAGGGTGAAAGTAGTGGTCCAGAAAGAACTCCTGAATAGACAGCATCGACTCCTGGTGTCGGTAGGGATGCTGTTATTGCTCGACTGGCAGACTTAGTTGAATATCAGGCACAACATATTTAACAACTTATTGAACAAAGGGATGCATATAGACAGTGTGCTGATGTGAATCTACCACAGCCACAAGCTGAGCTTGTTGATTTGGTTTCTGAGCGATTCCGAAAGTTGAATCCCCCAATCATTGAAGGTACAACTGATCCTTTGGCTGCTGAAGACTGGTTGAGAACCCTAGACAACATGTTTTAGTATAGTCGGATCCCTGACACAGAGAAAGTTTTGTGTGCCTCGTTTATGTTGCGTGGTAGCGCTGGACATTGGTGGGACACTGTCAAGAGTATTGAAGATGTTACTGCTATGACGTGGGACAAGTTTAAAGAGATATTCAGAAACAAGTACTTCACTGCTCCTATCAAAATAATGAAGATGAATGAGTTTATACAACTAAAGCAGGGGACCATGACAGTGTCGGACTATCTTCGTAAGTTTGAGCAGTTGTCCAGGTTTGCTGAACATATGGTTAGTACTGAAGCACTGAAGGTAGAGAGATTTCTTGAGGGCTTGATGCCAGAGCTTTACAGGGATGTGAGTATGGCGGGTATTCAGGGAGTAACCTATGCACATGTTGCGGAAAGGGCGCAGACTGCTGAACAAGCCGAGATGAGAATAAAACATGCGCAAGAGGTTCGACGCTAGTTCCAGCAGAGACCAGTTCCACAGTAGAGTGGAGATCCTAGGAAGAGACCACTGCAGTTTCAGGGACTAAGACCTAACTTTCCACCTCGACAAGGACAGAGACCAGAACAGGGAGATTCAAACAAATGTTTCAGGATCGATCAGAATAAAACACCACCATCATCTCCTCTTTGCTAGAACTGTGGTAAACAACACGATGGAGCTTGCCCTATACTTCCCCGACCTTTGTTACACTTGTGGACAGAAGGTACATATAACTAGCACATACCCTAACAGAACTAAGCAAAGAGAACAGAAAAGAGCTCCAACACGAGTTTTTACCCTGACTAAGGAGGACGCAGAAGACAATCCAGTTGTCACCGGTAAGCTTTCTATTCTTGGTACTTCAACTTATGTGTTATTTGATTCTGGAGGTACACATTCATTTGCATCCTATGAGTATGTGAGAAAACTGGTTAGAACACCTAACCTATCCGAAGCTAAATTCGATGTGATGATTCCTTCCGGTGATACAAAACAAACCAATCAGATTCTACGAGGATGTATTATTCCTATAAAAGAAAGAGAACTATATGCTGATTTGATTGTGCTGGACATGAATGATTATGATGTTATATTGGGAATGGATTGGTTATCGAAATATGGTGCTACCATCGACTGTCAGAAAAAGAGTATTATGTTTCAGCCAGAGGGAGAAGAATCGTTTTCTTTTGTCGGAATGAAGAAACGCTTCAGATTTCCTACAATATCAGCTGTTAAAGCACAGAGATTACTGGAAAATGGTTGTGAGGGTTATCTGGTAAACGTGATGAGCATTGAGGGGCAACAATGTTCAACTGTTAGTGATGTACCAGTTGTACAAGAATATCCAGAAGTATTTCCAGATGATTTACCAGGAGTACCACTGGATCGTGAAATTGAATTTGTGATCGAGATACAACCAGGAGCGTCTCCTATTTCTAAATCACCATATCGAATGGCACCTGCTGAATTGAAAGAACTGAAAATACAATTGCAAGAACTGCTAGACAAAGGTTTCATTCATCCTAGTTTCTCACCTTGGGGAGCACCAGTTTTATTTGTCTGAAAGAAAGATGGTACGTTGAGAATGTGTATAGATTACCGAGAACTGAACAAAATCACAATCAAGAACAAATATCCTTTACCTCGGATTGATGATTTATTTGACCAACTTCAAGGTGCCTCTATCTTTTCGAAGATTGATTTGCGATCTGGGTATCATCAGCTAAAGATAAAAGCATAAGACATTCCTAAGACCGCATTCAGTACGAGATACGGACACCATGAATTTCTTGTAATGCCATTTGGACTAACAAATGCTCTAGCAGCGTTCATGGACTTGATGAATCGGGTATTTAAAGACTTCCTGGACAGGTTCGTGATTGTATTTATTGATGATATTTTGATCTATTCCAAGACTAAAGAAGACCATGAAGTGCATTTGAGAAGTGTGTTAAAAGTTCTGGAAGAGAAACAGTTGTTTGCAAAGTTCAAGAAATGTGAATTCTGGTTAGATCGAGTTGTATTTCTGGGACATGTGATATCAGGAGCAGGGATTTCTATTGACCTAAGCAAAGTTTAAGCTATTAATAACTGGCCACAACCTACAAATCTATCAGAGGTCCTTAGTTTTCTCGGACTGGCAGGGTATTACCGTCGATTTGTAGAGGGATTCTCTAAAATTGCTTCTCCTTTGACACAATTGACCCGAAAGACCGTGACTTATAAATGGGCTGAGGCATGTGAACAAAGTTTTCAAGAACTGAAGAAACGTTTGACCTCAGCTCCTATCTTAGCAATTCCAACCGGAACTGGACGTTTCAAAGTTTACAGTAATGCATCGAAGAATGGACTCGGGTGTGTACTAATGCAGAATGATAAAGTGATTGCCTATGCTTCGCGACAATTGAAAGAGTATGAAAAGAATTACCCTACCCATGACTTGGAGTTGGCAGCTGTAGTGTTTGCACTCAAAATTTGGAGACATTGCCTATACGGTGAACATTGTGAGATCTACACTGATCACAAGAGTTTGAAGTACTTCTTCACTCAGAAAGAACTGAACATGAGACAATGAAGATGGTTAGAACTTGTGAAAGACTATGACTGTGTTATCAATTATCACCCTGGCAAAGCTAATGTTGTGGCAAATGCACTGAGTCGAAAATCAGCAGAGAAAGTGGCAGCTATGACTTTGATTCAGAAACCTGAACTCCTTGACTTGCAGAGGATGAACATAGAACTTATTGAACGTGGACTTGTGACAGTGAAACTTGCAGCTTTAACACTTAGACCAACCCTGTTGGATCGGATTCACACAGGACAACAGAGTGATGAATACTTTGCTAAAGTGAAGAAAGATATTACTTCCTGTGAACCCTCTGATTTTCAGTTGACTGAAAATGATGTACTTCAATACAGAAACCGATTGTATGTACCTGATGTCGATAAGACCCGTGAAGATGTGATGACCAAAGCACATTCGACACCCTATTCTGTACATCCAGGAGCTACTAAATTGTATATAGAATTGAAATTGCACTACTGGTGGCCAGGTATGAAAAGAGACATTGCCCGATATGTAGAACAATGCTTGACTTGTCAGCGAATCAAAGCAGAACATCAGAGACCTGCAGGTACATTACAACCTTTGTTTATTCCGGAGTGGAAGTGGGAGAATATTACTATGGACTTCGTCACAGGATTTCCCAAAATAGTTAAAGGTCATGATGCAGTTTGGGTAATTGTGGACCGATTGACAAAATCAGCTCATTTCCTACAGATTTGTACGACATACTCTATGGACTGTTATGCTCAATTATATATACAAGAGATTGTCAGACTCCACGGTGTACCTCTCACTATTCTTTCAGACAGAGATTCCAGATTTTTATCTAACTTCTGGAAGAGCTTGCACAAAGCGTTAGGGACTCAATTATCTTTTAGCACTGTGTATCATCCACAGACAGATGGACAATCAGAGAGAACGATACAAATTCTGGAAGATATGTTCAGAGCTTGCGGGTTAGATTTTCAAGGTCAGTGGAGTAAATTTTTGCCTTTGATTGAGTTTTCCTATAACAACAACTATCAGTCTACTATCGGAATGGCTCCATGTGAAGCACTTTATGGTAGAAAATGTCGATCTCCAGTACATTGGGATGAAGTCAGAGAACAAAAACTTCTGGGTCCAGATTTAATTAGAGAGATGAGTGAAGCAGTAACACAAATTTGAGAACGAATGAAAATCACTCAGAGTCGACAGAAGAGTTATGTTGATAAGAGAAGAAGAAAACTAGAGTTCGAAGTGGGTGATCAGGTATTCTTGAAAGTTTCTCCAATGAAAGGGATAATGCGATTTGGAAAGAAAGGAAGCTTAGTCCGAGATACGTTGGTCCATTTCCTATCATTGAGAGAATTGGCGAAGTTGCTTACAGACTTGATTTGCCTGCATCTATGTCCCAAATCCATAATGTGTTCCATGTGTCTGCATTGAGGAAGTATATTGCGAACCCATCACATGTTTTGGAAAACGAACCCACAGAGCTAAAACCAGATCTGAGTTATGAAGAAGTTCCAGTAGAAATTCTCTTGCGTGAAGTGAAACAACTGAGAAACAAAGAAATTTCATTAGTCAAAGTACTATGGAGAATTCTGTCAGTAGAAGAAGCTACTTGGGAAAGGGAAGATAAGATGAGATCCAAGTATCCAGAACTCTTCAGGAAGTGAAATTTCGAAGACGAAATTTTTATAAGGAGGGGAGGATGTGATACCCGAGTTTCTCACTACTCATTGGCCAATATATTGCATGTGTTGCTTGCATTTCTTTACTTATAGGCTAATTGCTTAATTATATATTCATGCTTGGATATATATCTTATACAATAAGTGCACTTTAATTTATTATCATGATATTTACTATTTGAGTATTTTATATTACTCATATGTTATTTGAGATGTTGTGTTAATTATCTTACTTTGAAAGTTAAATTATTTATTAAATTGGTATATGTCTTTATTTGTTTATTAATGAAAAGGTCTTTGTTTATTTTATTTGAGACTCTAGTGGGATAAATGAGTTGTGTAAATTATTTGTATATTAGTAGTGTAAGTTAAATATAGATTATTTCAGGATTAATTATATTAATAAAATAATAATAATAATTAAGTTATAATATTATATATATATATATGTGTGTTAGGACGTTAGTAGTAGTAATAATAATAATATATATAAACTTTAGCAAAGGCGGTGAGAGGTTTATATCCCGAAACCTCAAAGCAATAAACCTCAAACCAATTCCATATTCACACTTCAACCTTAAAC
>JAPKLY010001660.1:0-16334 GCA_026898435.1 Prunella vulgaris
TGGGTTCGAATTTCACTGGTTGGTTTCTGGTGAGGGATGATTGCGCGATTTTTGGTGATACAGTGTGCGTTCATAATAAGGGGTATTTTATATATTATTATATTTAATACTATATTCTATGAACATTTGTGGGTGCATATAACTTTGGCCATTTAAAAATTCAATATTTCTATTTTCAACCTTTGTCCAATCGCAAAATGAAAAAGTCGGAGAGAATATATTCATAATTGGAGATGAGACGGAGGGAATAATATATTACTGAAGTAACAGCAGCAGCCCTTCTGAGTGAAATCTTGTCTCATATCTCAGATCCTTGCGCCTATAACTCACCAAGCTCGTTGACAGTTCAACCTCAGTTAAGGTGAAATAAGAACGACTTGCCATGGCGGATGGAACTCAACAGCACACGGCCCTGCAGTCCATTCGCTACAAACGCGGATCGCTCCAATTGCTTGATCAGGTATTTGTTTCTCTCCTACAAGATTCCCCCCTCCTTTGAAACAGTTGATTCATTCTCTAACTTTGATTTTTCCCTGTGTATAATCATATGGAAGCAAGTTTTTTTTATCCTTCCCCCTTTCTGTTTCTTTATGCAGAGAAAGCTTCCACTGGAGACCATTTATTTGGAGATCAGAGATTCAAAAGACGGATGGTGATAAATTATTCCCCTTGTTGTTCTGATTTTGTTTTAGTGCTCTTATTCAATTGCTAAGTGTTTAAATGATGCTTATTGACAATGCATTGAGGGTTTAAGCTAAGGAGCAGCACTTCTTGTTAATTAGGAAAACTTCCCAGTTTGTAAAGTATGAAATATGAATTGGTAATAGGAAATGATGCTCATGTATTATGCTCTTCCATCATTTTAGGGGCACTTGTTTTCAATTCTTAAGTGCTTGTTTTCAATACTTTAGTGGGAATTAGAATGGAAATTTATTTTCCCTCTCCGTTCTTGTGTATATTGGATGAATGGTTGTCTTTATAGTGATTATAACACAAGTGTTGTGCTCCAATTTTGAAAATAGCGGATCAAAAGAAGGTTGATGGTTGTGATATAGAGAGATGAGATGAGGATGATTATATGATGAGAGAAGGGTAGTAAAATGGGGTAATGATTATTTTCTTTAGGAAGGAAAATAGTGTTATGGATTATCTTTTATCTCACCAATCAATATAATTATTATGCTTTTGTTCTCATTCTCATTACCATTGTAGAAGTTCAGAAGCAAGTGCCACCTTAGTCACATATTTTTTTGATCTTGAATATACTCCCTCCGTCCCAGGGATATTTGCACACCTGAGATGACACACGGTTTAAGAAAAATGTATTTTTTAAATAAAGTAGTGGTGTATGGGTAAATGTGTGGAAAGTTTTGTGAGTGTGCACGCAAATCAATGTTTCCCTTTTAAGTAGTGTGCAAATTGGTTTGGGACAATCCAAAATGGAAAGTGTGCAAATTGGTCTGGGACGGAGGGAGTACTTTTTAGTATAGCACTTGTCCATTATGTAGCATATAGCCTCCCTACGAATCAAGATTTATCAGCACACCTATTTTACTTTCCAGATCATCTTCAACCCAAAACATGGTTTGTGTAAAAATTTTGAACTATAAAATTATGTTTGATTAGAAATAACTTGGAAAAAAAAAGCTAGTCATAGAGAAGAAAACAATGTTGAATTTAGGCCGAGGGTTTAAGAAAAAAAAGGTAAAAAATAAGATGTTGAGAAACATTACTTCTGCCCCCTATATGCCGGTTCCTTATCCCTTTTCTTCTGTGTGAATCTCATCTCTGTTGCTGCATTTTTTACTTATGGTGAGATGAGGACTAGATTATTGATTGATTGTTGTCTGCACTACATTTGATGGTGTCTAACTTCACAACTTTAGTGTTATTTCATGTTTACGGTATGTTCTAATGTTCATTAGTTGACATTTGGGTATTATTATGTAAGAAAAGAACTTTATTTCGTAGGACAATATGTGCCAGTTGTGTTATTTTAATATATTAGTGATGTTTAAGGGAATTATGGAAAAGGACAAGAGGCGCACTTGGGCGCTAGGATCCCCTCTTGCCTCATGCCCTTAAAAACTATGCTTGGAATAGTCACAAATAAGCATTGATGCAACTACTTGATCAAAGTGTAATCTTTTATCTCCTGATCCAACTGTATGAGAGACTGCACAAGTAAACATTAATTTAACTACTTAATCAAAGTGTAATCTTTTATTCCTTAATCTGTATGTATGACTGTTTCACTCATCCATCTTGATTGGGACTAATGAAGGGGGCCACACATATTTCAAGGATCCTATGCTATCCATTTCTTTTCTCTAATGATCAATGATTGACAGTCTTTACGTTCCAAAATACAAATAAATGAAAATATATTCCAGCTGAATTATAATGTTTGATAAAATTTCTGTGCATTCTCAGGGTTGCAATAAAGGACATGGTTGTGCGTGGTGCACCAGCCATTGCCATAGCTGCAGCCCTGGCCTTAGCAGTGGAAGCTTCTAATTTAGAGGCATCAAGTGGAACAGCTAATGATGCAGCATCATTTATTAGCAACAAATTGGACTATCTTGTGTCGAGGTGCTTCAGCTGTATAAAGTTCTATTACATATTTCAACTGATCCTTAATGTCAGTTTCCATTTGAACTGCGGAATCTTGTTTTATTTCATACAGCCGTCCAACAGCTGTAAATCTTTCTGATGCTGCAACTAAACTTAAGGAAGTTGTAAGCAAGACTATAGCCACTGCTTCTGAAGCTCAGTCTGTCTATCAGGTATTACATTATAGACTCTGTCGAATAAAGGCATTGATGCTCTTAACAGTTATCTTTGTATCCTTCGGATATAACAACGTTATGGATATGTGTCCCATAATGGGTCCATCAGTGTAGAAGTGGATAATCCATACTTGAGAATAATTGATGTTTTGTTGCTCATGTTAGTTCTTTGGACTTTAAGGGTGTTTGTTTATGGATTTCAAATTCAGTAGCTGGACCTTTGAATAATAAAATGTGTATTTTTGTTTTGTATATGTTTGGGAATATAGATTTGTAGAATTTGATAGGGTGGAATTTTGAAAATATAGCTGATAGATGATTGGTTGTGTTTAGGAAATTGTGTGTAAAGTTGGGTAAAGAGTGCTAAGAAAAAAAAGGGGGGGAGCGCGTGTTGCTTTGGGTAGATAGTAGTAATAAAAAAATGGGAAATAGATGCTTGATTGTGTATTAGAAATTGTGTTTCAAAAAAGTAACATTGGAGTAGGTATTATATGGTACTAGAATTTTATAGGTTTTGAAATCCTATACCAAAATCAGGTTTGACAAACAAGGATTTAGTTTTGAAATGAAAATGTGGGCTGCCATTGTGAAGCATCATAAACAGACACCCTTAAAACTTATAGTTGGATTCCTTTTTTTTTTCATTTTTGGGTTTTAGAAATTAATTTTATAGTTTGCTTAATACTCCATTTAGTTTCAATTATCATTGTATGTGTATGTATGGACGAATTCATGTACGAGTATGATGGTATCCTAACTTTGAATCCTATAGGTGATAGATGATTGGTTGTGTTTAGGAAATTGTGTGTAAAGTTGGGAAAAGAATGTAAAGTAAAAAAGAGGGGAGAGCGTGTTGATTTGGGTAGATAGTAATAATAAAAAAATGGAAAATAGATGATTGATTGTGTATTAGAAATTGTGTTTCAAAGTAGTAACATTGGAGTATGTATTATATGGTACTAGAATTTTCTAGGTTTTGTCCTATACCAAAATCAGGTTTGACAAACAAGGATTTGGATTTGAAATAAAAATGTGGGCTGCCAGTGTGCTGCATCATAAACAGACACCCTTAAAACTTATAGTTGGATTGCATTTTTTTTTTTTTAGAAATTAATTTTATAGTTTGATTAATACTCCTTTTAGTTTCAATTATAATATTGTATGTGTATCTATGGGCGGATTCATGTACGGGTATGATGGTATCCTAATTTTGAATCCTTTTCGGCCACATCATGTACCTGTTCATGATTTAGAGCCAGTTCCCTCTTCTACTGAAACTTGGCTCCGTGGGTAGGACAAACACAAATCTCTGCACAGCATTATTGTTCATGTTTTTATGTCGCTAGCTGGTAAAATAATTTTATGTTATACAGGCTTACATTGAAGCTGCTGAATGCATGCTTGATGATGATGTTACTTCCAATAAGGCAATTGGATCTTATGGAGCTAGTTTCATTCAAAAGCGGCAGACGGATCCCAAGAACATTTCTATTTTGACACATTGCAACACTGGCAGGTCCTTCCCTAATCCCCTTCCCAATTTTTGTCTTTTCATTACGACCATTGTTATTTTGAATAAAACAAACAGCACGAATTCCTTATGGATTTTTCATCATTGCCATGCTTCGTGCTATTATATGTAATAGTTATAATTCTGATCATGTGGAAATAATTGGCCAATGTATAGTTATAAAATTGTTTGGCTTATTACTTGAACAGTCTAGCAACAGCTGGATATGGAACTGCTCTGGGGGTGATTCGTGCTCTTCATGAGAGAGGAGTTCTAGAAAGGGCTTACTGTACAGAAACACGACCATTCAATCAAGTAACTTTTTGTTCTCTTTTATTAATTGGTTAATATGGTCATACAATCTTCTCATGTTCAATGGTTTCTCAGAAGGACGGAATTGGAATTTCACATTATATCATATGCTAGCTAAACTCTAAGTCATGTTATCGTTAAGTAATTCTTTATTTGAGGTTACAGATATGAAGATTCGCTCCACATTATACCGAAATTACAATTTTCAGATTCATAATCCAATCAAGGGGGAAGTCTGGTCATCATATATGCTTGCTTGTAACTTAGTTGACCTTTACTCAAGTTTTTCCTGAGTCACATTTAAAGTATAAACCAGGCCCCCTAGCCATGGTGATTGATGAGTTCATTGAATATTCATTTAATATGTAACAATAGAAGTTGTCTTCACGATATAAGCAGATTTTACCAAGTGTGTATTTGAGCAGCAAATCTAAATTAATATTAAAAATTTGCCCTCAGTCAACTAACATGAGCAGCATGCAGTCCTTGTAGTAGCAATAAATTTTTTTACAGACATGTTTTGAGCCTCTATTTATCTATTTGTTCGAAACAACACACCTTGCACTTCATTTTATTAGCTTTGGTTCATATTTATTCCAATAATACATTAGGGATCAAGACTCACAGCGTTTGAGTTGGTGCATGACAATATTCCTGCCACTCTAATAGCTGATTCAGCTGCAGCAGCATTGATGAAAGCTGGGCGAGTGAATGCTGTCATTGTTGGGGCTGATCGTGTTGCAGCTAATGGTATCTGAATACATCTCAAAGACTAACATTTTAGTTTCTGCAATCAGTACTTGTCTTTTCTGACCATATTCAAATGCTTAAATAAGTGCTGAATCGAATTTGTAGGTGATACTGCGAATAAGATAGGAACTTACAGCCTTGCGTTATCAGCAAAGCATCACGGCATCCCATTTTATGTAGCTGCTCCTCTCACTTCCGTTGATTTGTCTCTTCCTTCTGGGGATGAAATTGTTATAGAAGAAAGGTCGCCAAAGGAATTACTGCATGCTCATGGAGGAATGGGAGAACAAGTGGCTGCTTCTGGAATTTCTGTATGGAATCCTGCCTTTGACGTTACACCAGCGAATGTCATCAGTGGTATTATTACCGAAAAGGTTTCTCTCTCTCTCTCTCTCATGCTTGATTCAAAAAATTTCAACGAGAATGAGAATAAATACAGTGATTATAGTGATTAATGAGAATAAATGATGATCAATTTACCATTACTGTGTGCTTCACATGAGAAATTAAAACTCAAAATAAGTTAATCATTGCTCCATTTTGATTAACTACCTCTCTTCCTATAATAATTTCTTCTCATATGAGTTCACTTTCATCAATTATCCTACTGATTCTGCAAAATAAAACTCAAAATTAACAATGTAATGTAACTATTATTTTTATTACAATTCATTCTCGTTAAGAATTTGAACCAAACACTCTGTTAGTTGCATTATAGATGAATTATCATGATGATAATTCTTGCCACATCATCCAACTTTCTTATAATGAACCCAGCATTGATTTTTTTTTTTTTAATATAGTGCGTGTATATATTCTCACTCCCCCCATATCAATTGTACATTTCAGGGAGTCATCACAAAAGAGACGGATGCTTCTTTCAACATCAAAAGTTATGTACAGAAGTTGTCAAGCAATCAATGATAATGTAATCCGACTTAGATTGGTGCCAAGACATTGGAAGAGACGTACCATGTGTTGTGAAAGTTGTACTAAATGAGGCATCTGTGATTTCCCACTTTGAATAAAATATTTGGTTTTTCTGCTATTCCCCTGGGCTATGGATATTCCTGTTCACTATCTGACCAATAGACAAATGCATCAGGTCTTTGCCGAATCTCATTTTCTTATTTTTTTCAGCACATTTTTCATTTTCTCAGTACATGAACAATGAGTCCTTAAAGAAAAAAAAAAGTACATGAACACTGGAGAGGAAATTGAGATTTTTTTATTTTATTTTATGTATTATGGAGGACTTTATTTTATTTTTCTGGGCTTTATGTGTATGTGCTTTAGAGGTTTTTTATTTTTTTTATTTTTTATAATGGAGTGTGTCTTCTGGTGTAAATTATTCCTCTGAAAATTAACTTGTTAAATTTTGCGAAGTGAATTTTTTATTTTGCATAACTGTTTTGAAATTATTTTAAGAAGATAAATAGGTCTCTATTGATCATATAATTTTCATTTTTTTTTTTATCGTAGTATGGATTTTCTAACAACAGTTGTAGTGAGTATTGTTTGCAAATAGTGTTCGTTAAAATGGGGTTTTTTCTTAAATATTTATATTTTAATCATATTTATGAAATAATAGTAAAATTTTGGGATGTTACTTTTTTTTAAGTAAAGTCGTGATGTGGTTCAGAATCTGGATATTTGACTTTTTGGTAAATGGGGGCAGAAGTCTTGCATATGGCATGTTAGTGATGTAGGAAACAGGACGTAGAAAATGATTGCTCCACTTATACATTAACTGAGTAGAGATTATTGGTGCAAAGTAATTTATATACAATTTAATATATTTATAATGCAATATATATTATATATACAATTTAATATTCTTATATACATAATGAAAAGTAATGCAACGTAAATTTATATAAAAGAGAAAAAGGCAGCCCAGTCAAATCCTATCACCTAACCCACAAACTAGTCACCATCTGGAGTCAAACCACACTCAGGTCTAATTGAGTACTTATATCCACATTAAAACATCATTAGAGTTGAAAATGATAATTTATTATCTCCTAACATAATAGGCTAAATAGCGCCCGAATCAGTAGTGTGTTCGTAGGGGCATCCTAAGTTGTGGTATAGGCCGCCGATTACCCGCCGGACAATGCAAGAGTATACCCGAGAATGCAGGTATCATTAAATGCACAATTTCAAATTTTCAAATTCGATTACATAGCGAGGCATCCCGATTCCGGTGGGTGTTTCAATTTGTCGTCGAGATAGTTTTCAGGTCCCAATAAATTTCAGTTTGCACCCCGATTCCGGTGGGGATTTCAATTTGTCCCGATTCCGCTAGCGTATAATCAATTTCCAGGAGCTTAATTCGTGATTTCTGTGTCGCAGGTATTGTCGGCGAAATCCATTGCTCCGGTGGTTTAATTTCGTCACGATCATGGGTGTTCGAGTCCTACTGTCGATTTCTCTTGACTGCGAGACTCGCCTTTTAAGCGTGGATGATGGCATGAAGTTTGAGGAGTTTGAGACGAAAGTGAAAAGAATGTGGAATTCCTTGGTCGCGGAACACATTTCGTTTAGGTACTCTGTCTTCACTATTACGAATTGTGTACTGGCGACTGATTCTGATTTTGTCAACATGGTGGATGCCTGCAAATTAACGTCCCAACCATTTGTGTCCATTAATGTTACACGAAATACCTCTCATCCACCTCTAGTTGCCATGCATCTAGTAAAAATGTTGTTCATTCATGTGTCAATATGTCATGTGTAGTCACCGATGAGTATTCACTGAATAGTAGTACACAATCAACTACACTGCCACACCATCTGCCAGAACATGTAGCCCACCCCGGTGTTGTATCTCCCGTTTTAAAACAGTCTAAGATTCCATTTAGATCAGTAAAAAGACGTTTTCTTAATGATGACCAACCAGAGTTTTCTGGTGAAGGGACTTTACCTGTGTTTCAAATATGTCCCGAGGTAGATAAGAAAGCTTTGCTGTCGGATTCGTGGAAAAATATTATGGATGGTGGTATTGGGTCAATTTTCACTGGTGGTGCCCAAGGTTTTAGGTCAAGCTTGATCAAATTTGCGACAATCATTGGGTTTCGGTTCAAGTATGTTAGGAACAATGCTCATTATATTCATGTTATTTGCGATGACACGCTTGGTAGTGGGTGTGGTTGGTTCATAAAGGCCAAATGCATCAAAGCGTCGGGCTTTTTTCAGTTATATAAGGGCCACTTCACGTATTCTTACCTAGGTCGTTCTTTGTATCACAATAAGAAACGTTTTGGACCAAAGGTCATTGGACAGTTGGTGGATGATGATCTAAAGGCAAATCCATCACTGGGTGGTGCCCACATAGTTGATACGATGCGGGTGAACTATGGCATTGAAATTCCTTACTGTCGTGCTTGGCGCACATCAGAGGAAGTCAGAAACAAATTGTTTGGTAGTTTCCAGGAATCATACGACCAACTGCGATGGTACATCGATGCGGTGAAATCAACCAATCCAGGTAATATTCATAGTAACCTACCACATCTAAACCCTTTAGCATATTTTCTATAATACTGAATTATATGGAAGCCGCTATCACTGCTATGATGCAATAAACTAGTCCATTTTTTTTATGATACCTGCTATTATTGATACGATTAACTATCATGGCTTATATGAATGCTGCTATTTGTGGATGATTCCATGTGTGACAGCCTGGTATTGGGACAATATTGGTGAAGGAACTAACTGCTCTTTTGTGTATGAATATTTTGCCTTATGACCAACAACATATGAAATATTTCCTGTTGTTTGGTTATATATAAAAAACATTTTATATAAGTGCCGGGATGCCACCATAGCTCAATCGAAATATAATTAATTGACAATGTAATAAAATACTACCGATGTGGTTCATATTTTTTTAGTATACTAATTGTGAGTTCATGTATTTCTACATTACAGGCAGTACATCGAACATCGAGCTGCATGAGCAATCTAATATATTTCATCGTTTATTCATTACCTTTAAAGCATGCATCGACGGGTTTAAAAGTTGTCGCCCAATGCTTTTCTTGGATGGTACGTTTATGCGGGGTAGGGCGAGGGGTGTGTTGCTTTCAGCAACGGCCAAGGATGGCAATAACGGTGAGCTGAATTGTCCCACAACATATAGACAGCTCACATGCTTTGTTTATCTTATACAGCTTGTTTAAATCTATCTTGAATTGCTATGTACCTTGTTGGCAGGACTATATCCGGTTGCATTTGCGGTAGTTTCGGCTGAAAATACAAACAATTGGGCATGGTTCCTGACCAAGATACGCCACACCATTACACACGACGATGAAATCATATACATTTCCGATAGAAATCTAGGTTTAATGGCTGCGTTCCAGGAGGTTTTTGAACGACCTCGTCATTTCTTCTGCCTTTATCATCTGTTGGGTAACTTGAGGGGTCGCTTTGCTGGTCGCCGTCATAAAATTAACCGTCCCATGATCACAGAACTATTCAAGGAATGTGCGTATGTGCCATTTAACGAAAGACTTCGCACCTTCGGGGGGGTTGGCGGCCGACTTGCGGATGAATGGCTTTCGGATCTTCCATACGAGAAGTGGGCTGTTGCACACTCGCCCGACATCAAGCGGTATGGTGAAATGACCTCGAACGTAGCTGAATCATTCAATATGTGGATTAAAAAGGGCAGGGGTCTCCCCATTACCCACATGGTTGATTACATACGTTCAGGTAGTATTTCCTATATGTTTGTTGAATTCACATATTGATTGCATCTATTTCACGTGCCTATTACAATCTGGTGTTCATCGTTGAACTTATTATTGCAGAGATCAGTCGATCGCACTTTGAGCGTCAGACTGAGAGTGCATTGTGGACCACAGTACTTTGTCCTAAAAAGGATAAACTATGGAATGAGCAAAATGAGAAGAACCGGTCGTGGAAGGTCCACTAACCGTCTGATAGTATTTTTGAGGTGGACGCATCACCGTCTGTTGTTGTTGATTTGACCCAACGAACATGCTCATGCTCGCGGTGGCAGGTCACCGGTTTCCCATGTTTGCATGCAAATGCTGTCATTATGAGACACGGCTCTAGTATCGCTGGATACGTGAGTAAATATTTCCTTGTTGTCACATACCGAAAATGCTATATGAACTACATACAGCCTATTCCGGAGATGGAAATGTTTGCTGCCCCATCGTCTCATACCATGGACGAAGCAAAGATACTGCCCCCTCCATTTAAAGTGCAGCCTGGCCGTCCTAGAAAATCACGAATTAGATCCTACGGTGAGTTTGCAAAGAAGAAGTAAGTGTGTCCACAACCAATCTTTTTTTTTAAAACATTTTTTTGCCCAGAACCGTGGCTTGATCAGCTTGTGTTTTGTCACTGATGTAGTACTTGTATTCAGGCCTGTTGTTGGGTTTGATATGTGGTTGTGGTGTTACTAACACATGTAAACAAATGTTGTTGTGGTATTCATGTCTATTAATTGAATTTTTTGTGGAATGTGCCTGCATACTCCAAATATTACTTAACATATATTACATGGGATGTATGTTCAACATGATACCATTGTTATAACAATACATATTTTTTGGTACACACCTCAAAACCATACATTTCTTCCAATGATCATAATTACTACAGCTGCAATCAAGGTAAACAGATGTCCTATGAACAGAGTATGCAATTTTATTTCATACGCTTTGCGTTCGTGCAGTAGTGCACGCTGTTCATCCATGCGTTTGGTGTCCATTACATCAGTGGTAATTGTCGGAACTGTGCCGACACCCGCATCCTCCCATCCAACCGGCATGCACCAATGCGAGAATCCATGCTTTTGACAGTGATAGTACAGTCTCCCAGGGTTGCTATTTGTTTCGCTAATGTAGATCAACGTAGGCCGATCGCTTCTTCTACATGACGATCTTGCATATCTTTGGTATGACTGAGTGTGCCAGGTGTTGCTTGATGTCGACATTGTAAACTGGCAGCTGGGATTTTGTTTTATGTTTGTTGTGTATATGGTTAGTAGATGGTATGCTTAAATGGTGTTTCATTTTATTAGAATAGCCCATTCATGATATCTATATATACTTTTTTTGTATCATCTCCAACGGCAGCTCAATGGCTATATTATCGTTGTAACAGCTAGAAATTAATTGGAGTGTCACGTGCCTATCATACCACACGGTCTGGTGGTCACTATCTCATACATTACCATAAATGAATTCAAATTATAGTTGTTTGTGTATCATTGTCACAGGCACCTGCATACATTATCATTATTAATTGCGAGTGTATCTTTATGTATTTAATTTTAGAGCAGCTGATTCAATAATTCATCTGAGAGGCAGAAACATTCGGATTAAATGTTATTCAAATTAGAAAGGTTGCTGCTGTATTTATTTTTGTTGCATTTTTATTAGTGTTTCTAGAATAATGCTAGTCGGTGAAGGCATCCATTATTATTGATTGCAAATGTGTTCTCATGTATCCAGCATTTTCTTGCAACATCAGTCGGTGCGGATTTAGTTTATTCAAATTAGAGAGGTTTGCTGCTGAATTCATTAAATAATTTATTAAATTAATATTTGTTGTGGCATATGTTTGTTGTATGAATTAAAAAAAAAAAAAAACCTGGATCATCACGAAAGTTCAGCACATGTCAAAATAACAGGATAGTACAATGCACTATGCCCATAATAGAGTTAAAGTTTAATATACGAGTGCATATTATATTATCTCTTCATATCTCAAATTGAAATGAAACAGCTCAGCATGGTTTCCAGACTATATGTTTCCAGCGATACCAGAGCATCCACACTTAGTTGTTGGGTCCCATAATAACAATTATACATGTCCTGTCATCAGTGGCATATAAGCATTACATCCATTAAAGGAAAACATTATGTGATTACACCCATTTCACAAAAAGCTATTGAAAACATGCCCACAATCATGTTTTGGGAACTAGATTCTTTGCCATCCATACATCAAAGTTCTAATCAGATACTGGACAATCAAAAGGGGGTAACTCACCCTAAGTTACTACCTCGATATATCGGTCAGCACAAATGCAAAAAAAACTAACAACACTCAACTGAATGTATTGTAGTTTTTTAGGACTGACCGATTGCTCCTAACATCTACACTAGGCATCCAACAGAGCCCGCTTTGAAACCAAGCTCTGAACAAAAGGAAAGATGGTGCATAACTCCTCCTCCCACAGAGGTCCTGGTACGATCATGTAGGTTTCATCCACTATATCATACTCCACATATTTCCCCAATGGTTTGACCCTCAACAGCAAAGTGCGGTCATCTCGCTTGAGCAGCCATAGAGGTTGAATGCCCAGAATAATCTCCTCGTGCGAGAGTGGGTATCCCGTGGCAAAACAGAGTCGAACCCATGTATCGCATTTATTATACGTCTCCATCACCCACATTTCGTATTCCTCAAACGAGGAACAAATGCTTGCGAATATGCAAAGCTTTTCATCATCAACACAACCGAGCTCACCGAATGTTTGGGGGAATATCGGCATCTCATATGGAATAGTGATCTTCTCATAAGTTTCGTCCCTACACGAGAATGCAGCAATGCAATGAGGTAATAATTTATGTGAAACAAGCCAGTTTAGTGACCCACCTACAAAGACTCCTGGACCCGATATTGGATTATCATACGGAAAGTCAGACAAGCATTTCCAGAATTTAGCTGTCGTTGAGTATGCCTTCACCTCCGACGTGAACTCCTCCGAATTAAACAATGCAACCCTCAGAATTTTATACTCCTTTGTACCAGGCACACATCCCATTCCATAGAAAACAGATGCATGCGTGGTATTTGGTGGGAACTGAATGAGTGCATGTGGGATTGCACCAACCTCACCTGTTATCGGGTTGAATACGTAGAAATCGTCATCTGTTGTGCTGATTAGAATCAGTCCGTTGCAACTCGCCAAAACATACTCATTCGGGTCATCCGGGAGCACCATTCGCACGTTTCTCTGTTCACCATCTTTTGGACGTTTATATCCCAGTGTGTAGAACCCATACTGGGATTGAATGATGAACCCCATCCCATTTTGAACCTTCATTTGATTTTGGTGCTGCACATGAACAAAGAAATTGTTCTCAATTAACGCGAGCCATCCCTTGTTGACCAACTTGAACTGGGCAAGTGGCTTCGGCGGGAGTCGCGGAAGGATCTCAGACATTATCTCTTCTGGGAACACGGTTCCACCAATATCGGTTGATGGTGGTTGCATGCTGTGTGTGGGGATCAAGCGGGTTGGGGGTTGGTTTGTTTGGTAAATGAGACAGTTCATTTTGGAATATTGTAGATGGTGTATATGTTTGGTTCAAGCTATATCAGATTGTTGGGGTGCTGGTGCTTGGCGGGAGAAAATGCATGGTCATTTCTTTTTTGGAGTTGGTGTGTATGGAAATCTGATGTGTAATATAGATTGTCATGTGTATGTTTTTGCCCAGAGGTAAGAGACACGTTTCTATTTTCAATTGGTTTAGGCCATATACGTGTACTAATGTGTGTGGTTCATATAATTATGTTACTAAAATATAGTTGAAATCTTTTCATAATTTTACTGTTCCTTTTTCATTGAGAGGATGTTTTTGCCTATTGTGACTAGTCGCCACCCTATGCAGACCTATTATGTCGTATATGACCGGTGTGATAGGGTTAAGAGTATGGCCAATCTATTGACCCGGCATGGAGCTGTGTGTACCTGTCAAAAAATCCACCGGATAATTAATGGGTATAATACTTGGAAGAATTGTTGTTTTGAAAAGCACATAAAATACCATATTGCTTGAAATGAATAGTGTCCCAGATTTAATTAGGGTTTCTTGGTCATTTGGATATTTGAGGTATTTTTCATACTTGCAATGTTTCTGTTAAATATTAATTCATTTTTTTATTCTATTTGTGTATTTAACTAGGTATCAGGTAGAAACTATTATTTGTGTGCCTTTATTTTCGAACACAAATCCACAAAATGAATTAGTGCCTGTTTGCAATCACTAGAAGATATATGAAAAGCGATATTAGCAGTAAAATAAAAAAGATTTATCTGTTTTAAAATAAAAAGTTTTTATAAAAAAATGTGTTTGAAAAAAATACGAGTCAAAAAATAAATATCAGAAGTCGATAATCAAAAGGTGCATTCATTCTCATGCAAGAAGCTATTCATGCGTGTCCCGATGCAACCACACACCCATATGCAGTATTTGTTTTATGCCATATTTTAACATACGTTGGTACAATGTACTTCACTTATTGTATACAGTGTGGTATAATAGACCAGACTGGTTAATGGTGAAGTGTAATATACTATCTATAACGCCATTATACTATATCAGAATGCTTGTCTTTCATGCCGAATTTCAAGCATTTTCCAGATAATTTCACAATATATAGCCATTCTCGCGCTATTTAGATGTACCATCAAATGCCAGCTTCTACCAAAAAAGGACAGTACATTGAATCAAACAAGGGATGATCATATAAACTCACAACCATCTACATTCCCACATTCTAGCTGCATAATCATTCATGTCATATCTACATTTTTAGTCAAAAAGCCATACCATATGTTCATCTATGGCACTCCAAAATAAGACAACTGCCTCAACTTAAAGCGCAGTTAAATATTCCACGATATAGGCTAAGTACACATGACAAAATAATCAACATGTTACCAATTAGTACGGACCATTCACATGTCCTGTCTACTATCTTCTTCTGCACTACCCATAAAGCACCCAAAAAATTAGTTGCATATACAGTTTTGCACAGCCATGCATGATCATGCTTAAACAAAATAGTTAGTTGTCTTTCAAGTTACGCGAACCAAATCACTTATCCACACCGGTGTTGTCTATATTTCCATCCAAGAACCACTCAACCATCTTCGCGCTGTACTCCCCTGCATCGTATGCTGAAAATACACTCTTTCTCATTGTCTGATTACTAAACTCCTTCTCCATTAGATGGCACACAATCACGCCGCAGTCCACAGAAGCTGCAAGTTGCTGTGGACACGCACCCAATATCGGCTTTGCTTCCCTTCTCTTCATCAAACGATGTCCATTCATTTGAAGCTCTTGCACCACAAACCTCACCTACATACAGATACATATTACAACCACATCATTAAAATACACCGTAATGGTTTTAACGGTGGATGCTATTACGTAACAGCCCCTTCACTTACAATGCGCTCAGCTCGGACTAAATGTACATCGTTGGCTGACTCTCTTCTTGGCTTCATCGGATTGTACAACACCCACTGGGTCCCTTTTAGATACATCTTCAGCAGTGTCCAGTGTCCAGTGTCCATCAGTGAGAATGGGGAAAATCATAACATCCGATGAACCGAGGTTTTTTATGCGTTCCAATACCAACTTTGATAGGTTTCTGCTGGCACTATCGTCCACTCTTTCAATGAGATCCTGCATCGATATATTCTATTAGCAAAATGCCCCGCACATGAAGGTGACTATCATTGGCAATACTAATTATGCTAAAACCCATTCAGTAAACAAACAAAAGTTCAAATAATCATTCACAGCATGCCGATGTGAAGACGACTTTTTTGGATGCATCCTCGTTGTCCTTGTACACCTTATGCAACATCACACCCCATGAATCCACCACCTGTAAAATACAGAGCTTATTACCTAACCAAACAAAAAAACAGAGACATACATATCAACTCATAATTTATTTTTTATGGACACGCACCCCATTTGAAATCATATCGTGATGTAGTACAGCTCGAAGGTCTTTTGCATAGACCACACTAAGTGCATTCGGGGAGCTCCATATGGGTTCCGTGTGTCCCTTCCTACAAGATCAATGCCATCAACAGATCAGCTATTCAGAACACCATATATTTGTATCTATGTTTTAGAGTAAGATAAATACGAATGCGACGTGGTATAATAAAATTT
>JAPKLY010001660.1:16344-38344 GCA_026898435.1 Prunella vulgaris
ACGAAAACATACATAATACCAGCAAAACGCTATGGAAGAGATCTAAAAATTTCCAAACTTAATGATATTCACGCCTAGCAGTTTAGGGTTTACGAAATCAAATGAAAGAGCTACAGATACTACAAATACGCATATACTCTTCTCTCTTTCATGTTACATGGATATTTCAATACGAAATCGTAATTTATCAAACCTTACCAGATTCTTATTAAAAAAAACCCTAGCCCACACTATCTACCATTTGACTGTGTTTGATGCAAAATTAAAAAACCCACGGAGCAAATCGGTGAAAGAAAACATCAGTACAACGAATTATTGAACACGCACCTCTCCTTTGCAATGCCGATTTCTCCTGTGTCTTTTCGTTTCCTGACGAACGTGTTCCAATGAGCATACACACGTTTAAATGTTGCGGTCGAAAATGGATTCAGCCTTTACACAGGGCACGGTTTTCCATTCTCGTAGAATAGGCTAGTCTCAGTATAGTCGTAGCCTTTTTTTTTTGTGTTGTTACTTTATTAATCAACACTAATACTGACTAATTTTTTTGGTATTAGACTTGTATGTAATCGAAAAAAGTTTTTCTGCCTCGCCTTTAAGTAGGCCCATTGCTTTATACCAACTTGCGAACAACCCTATATAAAACTTAATAATTTTATATTAATTGCAACATAATAGTATTAATAATGGAACATATTTTAAATTAAAAAATTAAAAGATAATTAATTCGACATAAAGTGTGTTCACAAAGATGAGCTTTAAAACTATAATTAGTGTTAGACACTATGTCTCCAGTAAATTAATCGTCTGCGATGAGAAAATGTTGTTCTCCGATTTCATATCACAGGTTAGAGGTAGGTGGTCAGATCTATCAACAACTAGTTTTAATTGTATATGCCAGTTTGGGCAATATACTAATGTTGGTCTTGACAGTGATGAGGATCTGAAGAATTTGTTTGTTTTATGTTCCCTTATTTCCTGTCGTATTGTAAATGCTGAAGTTTGTGTTAAAACATGTTATTCTAGTGAGCGTTCATTTCATGATGTTACTACCGATGAGGATATTCTCCACACCCAATCTAAATTTAGGAAACATAAACCGAACAGTGGTTCATCAGATTCCAGCCTTCATAATATATTGAATAGTGAAGATTCAATGCAGAATGTGGATATACGTGATCAATCTTTGTTTCATATGTCTTCAATTGAGTTTAGAGATCCTCTGTTATCTGATGATTGGGTCAATCTTTTGAAGTTTGTTGTAGGATCTGTTTTTAGAGGCTGTGCTAAACATTTAAAGGCTAGTCTTATTAAATACACCCTGAAGTGTGGTTTTAAATTTAAATTTACTCGAAACAATGGACGCTATGTGTATGCTGTTTGTAATGAAAATGATTCCCACTGTGATTGGTTTGTTAAAGCCAGGTTGGATAGAATGACCAATTTTTTCATTGTTTCTCATGCCAATTTGGTGCACATGCCACTACAAGAAAATCATCGAAAGACAACGGTGTTGGACCGTTGTTGTTTATGTTTTTATACAACGGTTGAAAACCGTTGTATTTCACAAAAAGTTGTTGTAAGATCATAATAAATTTTGATACACAATGGAAAGACAACGGTTTTGGACCGTTGTGGTTAATGTTTTTATACAACGGTCATAAACCGTTGTATTTCAAAAAAAATTTATTGTAAAATCATAATAAATTTTGATAGACAACAACGGTTATTGACCGTTGTCTTTTTATAAATTAAACGTTGATAGACAACAGTTATCGACCGTTGTCTTTATATTTTTACAATGTTTTATCGACCGTTATCTTTGTACATATTAAACGTAGTTGTAGCTTAAAATAAATTTATATACAACGGTTTTCAACCGTTGTCTTTAGTTGTTTATACAACATTTAATGACCGTCGTATATACCAAAATTAATGTTGTTGTAGCTTAAAATTATAATAAAATCACAAGATACACTATGGTTCTAAAACGTTGTCTATAATCATTTCAACGTAAATAACCAAATTCTAAATCAAATAATAAAAATAAATTTACCATAAACATTTGACTACCTTGATCAACTTAATTGTATCAGTTAGTACAACCATGCATTGCCTAACAAAGTCTTCAAAGGAATTTCCACATAATCAAAAAGCATTTCAGTTACGTACGTACGTACTACCAAATTCGTTTACAAAAATTCCACTACCATCACTGTTCATGCATGTTCCACAACTAAAAAAATGTCTCTACCTTCAACATTCGTGCACCTTCTTCAATGCTCATCACTACATTGAAAACAAATAACATTTTAGCAAACCTAAAAATCAATAATGAACAAGACACACAATATATAACTATTGGCTTCATAAATCACCATATATACGTGTATATTTTGAATTCCAATTAAACTAAAGCAACTCACAAGTTCACCAACATATATAACATGTACGCATAAATATATTTGCTAAAACCTACATTGAATTAATATCATTGATAAATACGATATATTAAGAGCTAAAACACAATGAAGAACAAACCTTGATCTATTCATACACATTCTTCAGAATGCATTCAGCCCATTCTTGCCGCACTTGATTCATTTCATCCATGGAGTAAGATGCAGTTTTTGGGAACTACAAAAAATATGTATTTATATAAAATTCATTGAAGATAATTACAAAATATGAAAAAAAAAATAGAATATTACCAATGATTGCAGTGAAGCAATTGTCACTTGTCTGTCAAATTGCATAATTCGTTTTAAAAAACAAAGAACATAGAAACCACATTGGTAACCATCAGGCTGCCTAGGGACCTGAATACGAAAAAAATACAGAAGAAACAATTAATTATGCATGGTTCGTTAGTCTATTTTATTACTAGTTTATTTTATGTACCTTAAGTAATCTCCAGATGATAGATTTCTTGCAAGACTTACTCAACCCCAAGTCAGTCAATCTAAAAGCTCTATATACTTTAGAAAAACGTGGTCAAAAAATTATTACTAGAAAAATATGGTCAAAAAATCAATTACTTATATTTTAAATAAAATGGAAAATTTTAAACAAAACTTACAGGTCAACCACACTCTTCCAGACTTCATCTTTGTTGCGAGTGTAAAGAGGATCCAATAAACAAACCTCTAACTTATGTGGATGAATCACAGTCAAAATCCAATGATCTCTGGTAAAAAACAACATATATAAAACATTATCTTAATTAATAACCTCTAATTTTCGTAAGCTGTAAGAAATTGAGAATTTAATAAATACGTACTCTAGATTACATGGCACCAAACATAGTTCATTAGGAGACGTTTCAATCATTCTAGTTGAAAGATTGCGTGCCCTTCGATCAATATCACTGCTTTGAAATTTCATTCCAGGGTAAGGGCCTAAATTGCTTGGATCGACAAATTTGAAGTTATAAACTTTGTCCTCACGTGTAGACCACTTATTAAACAGGTGCCTACCATTAACAAATGAATTATAAACTAACATATCAATAAACATGCAATGAGTTATTAAATAAATCATTATGCTTACCAAATGTAAACCACGATACACGAGTATGAAATTGGCTGCAATCGGCAGAATTGGTCGATGTCTTCAAAGTTGATATGGACAATTGAGTCATGACCAAAAACATTCTTATCTAAGGTAATGTTTATGTTTCCATTTGAAGCGGTTAGAAGCTTTGCGTAACAATAGAGACCGTTGAGGGCTGTGGGGACAGTAGACGGATCTAATGTTTGCTTCTTAAGTTCCTTAACTTTTTTCTTTGGTTCATCCATCTATAATAATTAATTGGTACGTAGCATGTAAGTTATTTCAATCAAATTAAATATATTTTTAAACTGAATAATATTAAAAACTCTAACCTTGGTTCGTGGAGCTATTAAGTTCCTTGGCCAAGCCACGTGTGAGCCAACAGCATCACGAACAAATTGAAGTTCATGGTTTGGAAATGGTAAACGAGCATCCCCAACCACTGCTACATCAATGGCTACACGCATGCAATCTTTATGTAATTTCTTACCATGAATAACTTCATTGGGTCCATTTGCTCTAACCACAACTCCAAGTGCAACAATATCTGATTTAGGCTCCAACATCAACTCCACAAGTTTTCCCTACATGACAATTGGGGTAAATAAGGAGAACTAAAAATACAGCAGTTAGTATCTATTTGTTCATACAATTCCTTATATTCACCTATAAGGATGGATCATCCTCCAAAATCATCACCTCATCCTCTACTTCTTTATGTGAAGGACTATTTTCAGCAGGAATCTCATCTACATCCATGCCACAATTTTTTTCCTTCACTGAGCAGCTGCCCTTCCCTTCAGATTTCATGGTGCTTCCACGACTTTCAAAAATTATGGCCTCGAGTCTTGCTATGCGTTCATCTAGTGCAGCATTCTTTTCCTTCTGGAGCATCAATTCTTTTTGGAGAATCTTTTCATTCTTTGTGGAAGTGCCAGGACTCTGGTGAAAGAATGCAGATTGGCTAACGAAACCTCCAACACCCCTCACACGTCCACCATGCTCTTTTGAATCAAGCACCCGTGAAAGAATTCCAGTTTTGGCATCTGATATCTGGGATGAGTCGTTGGTTCTACTCTCATCTACATATTTAGACTGCAATGTAACCCAATCAATGTATTAAAAAATAGTTTAAAGATTAAAATTATAATACAAAATATATAAAAATTTGGGATAATATAGGAATAATCATTGTTTCAGTATAGTTATTATACTTACAATTAATGCAGCCTTTTCATTCAACTCTTCTCCCTGAATTAATCCTTCTTTATTTTTTCATCCTTCGACCCAAAGCATACATCTATCAATATCGCGATCCCCAGATAACAGCGATGGCTACATAAACAATCAATAAAGTTAAGTATTTTGTATGATGTAAAATTACGAGATATTACTTATGAATGAACTTACATTATCCTCAGCACAACCAACATAACCTTTATGAGAGAGACGGTGTGGAAATTTGTTTTGTGCACGTATTTGTTTCTGTTTCTCTCTCTTTGCCTAAATATATAAGAAAACACATGATCAATAATTGTTAGTTAAACTTTAGTAAATATCATAATATCTAATGAAAGCTTACCAAAAATTCTGGAGACATTCGAGTGATCACAAACTGACTCCAAGAAGCTTTTGAAATATTTGAATATTTCTCCGGTGGTGTATTCATTAAAACAGGATTGTCTTGTCTTTGATACACGTATCGCTCTCCAAGAAATGACTTAAATTGTCTAAATTTAGACCCACATGAGATTAGACATGCCCTTCTATTCCATTGATTTACATCAAATGCCAGCTACTTAATCACAACAAATAAGATTAAAGTTGGAATATATATCAACAACAAAAAATAAAATATGAAATAACTTACAGTTACTGAATCCCATATTTGATCTTTCACTTCCTGCGGGACATCTTTCCATAGTTCATAGTTAATGTCCACCTTGTTGCGAACTAAAACCCCGAGGTAGCTTTGATATGCGGATTTTGCTTCACCTACAACCTAACCTGTCCATAATCATTAAAGCGTATATTTTTCTTCAAACCTTTCACTCTGAGCTTCTCAAGATTAGTCATTTGTGTAGGCCCTCTTCGGTTAATAGTTCTACCACTCTTTGCCTCTTTTTTTCCCTTCTCTATCACTTTCTCATCATCTCCTCCACTTTCATCAGTAGTGGCTTCTTTATTTTGTTTCTCTATCTCCTCCACTCTTGGCCTCTTTATTCCTCCACCATCAACACGTTTGAGTTTTTTTGTGACGTGCCATTAATGAAACAAACCTGAATATGCATATAACTCAATGAGTCAGTTCCAACTAAATAAAATTGTACGTACAAGTTAATAAAATACAAACACATCAACACAAAAAAAAGTACAAATAAGTTTAAATGTGAAAATATTTACCAAAACATTTAAAATTTAGAATTATCAATCCAAATCCCATCGCAATCTGTACGTGCGACTGGTGGTTCATAATCATTAGATGTATCTGGATCACTACCATGCAGCCCTTTGCTAAAACATTGATGGTAGATTGAACTCTCGTCAAACTCATCATCATTTGGGCAATCAAAATAATCCCTATTAGGAGTTGCAAGTACAACTAACCATGTTGCATCTTTAGGATCCTCAATATAAAAAACTTTCTTTGCTAGGCTACCCAAAATAAATGAATCATTTTTGAATCCAATCTTCTTGAGGTTTACCAACGTAAAACCAAAATCATCTACCTTACAACCACTCTTATTGTCCACCCAAATACACTTCAGCAACGGTATACGAAAGGCAAAGTAATCTAATTCCCATATCTCTTCAATAATGCCATAAAACGTCATATCAGCCATAATGAGATTTTTATCCTTTGCACTAGACATTTGCAAGGTCTTTGCAACTAAGCTAACTCCAGAGTTTTGAGTAGCTCGTAAACTATCACGCTCTTTCGTATGATACTTAACACCATTGATGGAGTAACTTTGATACTTGAACACCTTATTGTTGGGCCCTTGTGCAAACCTCATGATCTTTTCAGATATTTGATTATTGGGAAGTTTCATTTTATTCCCAACCTGCATTGCGCAATTTATTGAACATATTTTATTAGTAGAGGTACAAGACATGATTTTGTGTGATGTAGGAGTCAATAGTAGTGGAACTTACATGCTCACGCAACCAACTAATGAACTTCTTATTGTGTTGATCATGTAACCATTTTTGTGGCTTACGACCCCAAGATGATCTTAAGTGCTCCATGTGTTCACTAACAAAGGAATACAATGAATTGAATTGGAATAACCTCATTTTAACGCAAATAACTATAGGCTGAAATACTTACTTGATGTAAGGATCTATATCTACGTCATTTGTCAATACATGATGATGTGCTTGGCATAACTCTTCATGGCCCGGAATATGCACATGTGGATTTGACAAAGGCTTGGTAAATTCATTACTTCTAGGCCTCTGTGGGATTCCAATAGTGTTCATACTTCGTAAGTGATCGGAAGCAAATTCCACTGCCTCTTCTGCAATGTAGCATTCAGCCATACAGCCTTCAGGGTGATTGCGATTTCGTACATAACCCTTGAGAACTTTCATGTACCTTTCAAATGGGTACATCCATCTATACCAAACTGGTCCACAAAATTTCACCTCTCGCACAAGATGCACCATTAAATGAATCATGATATCAAAGAAAGAATGAGGGAAATACTTCTCAAGCTCACATAGTGTTATCACAATCTCCTTTTGCATGTCATCCAACTTTGAAACATCTATCACTTTACTACAAAGCTGATTGAAAAATAAGCACAATCGAGTGATAGTATGCCTGACATTATCGGGTAAGACACCACGAATTGCTACCCGGAGCAACTGTTGCATTAAAGCGTGACAATCATGGGACTTCAATCCAATAAGTTTTAAATCTTTCATTGAGACCAAATTACTAATATTAGACGAGTAACCTGTAGGCACCTTCATTGTCGATAAAGACCTGCAAACCTTTTTTTTCTCTTCCTTACTTAATGAATAACAGGCAGGTGGGATATATGTCCTCTTTTTTCCCACATCAGGTGCCAACTTACTTCTCAGTTTCATGTCCACAAGGTCAAGTCTCGATGCTAATCCATCCTTAGTTTTTCCAGGAATATCGAGTAATGTACCTATGAGACTCTCACACACGTTCTTCTCAATGTGCATCACATCAAGAACGTGTCTAACATGAAGATGCTCCCAATACTCGAGATCAAAGAATATCGATTTTTTCTTCCAACATGATTTTTCTTCTTTCTCCTTTGATTTACGATTACAGCTCATTTTTCCCCAACTGCACTTGAATCCAGCAACTCTTTTTACTATGTCAGTGCCACATAATACATCTGGAGGGGGATCAAAGTCTTGCGTGCCATCAAACGCCTTCTTTTGCCTTCGAAATGGATGCTCGGAAGGAAGATACCTTCTGTGGTATGTGTATGATATTTTCTTGCTATACTTCAATCTATTAGAATTTGTTCCTTCACAACAAAGAGGACAAGCATAGTACCCTTTCACACATTTTCCCGACAAGTTTCCATACGTTGGAAAATCATTGATTGTCCATAAAAGAACAACACGAAGAAGAAACTTTTCATTTCGATATGCATCATATGCATCAACACCAACCCACAAACTTTGCAAGTCATCAATCAGAGGTGCCAAGTAAACATCAATATCATTCCCCGGCTGTTTGGGACCAGAAATCAATAATGTCAACATCATAAACTTTCTTTTCATGCATAACCATGGAGGAAGGTTGTATGTTACCAATATAATTGGCCAACAGCTATATGAAGAACTCATATTACCATGTGGATTGATTCCATCAGCTGACAAGGCTAATCTAAGGTTTCGTGGATCTTCAGCAAAACTTTGCCATTTATGATCCACTATCCTCCAACAAGGTGAATCTGCAGGATGACGCATTTGACTATCAGAAACTCTCTCATCATTGTGCCATGTCAAATCCTTCGACAGTACCTTGTTACGGAACATTCTTTGAAATCTCGGAATAGGTGGAAAGTACCATAAAACTTTGGCTGGAACACCATCCCTAATCTCTAAATTCTTACCCATTTTCCACCTTGAAGCCCCACAAGTAGGACAATTTGTGTGGTCCTCATAGGCTTTCTGATAAAGTATACAATCATTAGGGCATGCATCAATTTTCTTATAATTCATCCCTAATCCTCTTAAGCTTCTCTTGGCTTCATAAAGAGATAGAGGTAATTCATTATTTTCGGGGAGCATATCTTTGAGCAAAGTAAGGAGGTCGGTCAGAGAATTTTCACTCCATCCATGCTTAGTCTTCAAGTTATATAACTTCAACATTGCAGATAATTTGGTAAATTTTGTGCACCCAGGATATAGAGGCTTCTCAGCATCAGCGAATATTTCTGTCAATTCATCTACACCCTCAGCGTCATCATATACTGCATGTATCATATCATCTAAGGCTTCATGAGGATAATCTGTATCCTCATATGTTCCTACTTGGTCACTTTCACTCATTGAATATAGTTTGGGTTTCTCTCCATGCCACACCCATTTTGTGAATTGTCTGTCTACACCATTACACATTAAATGTGCTTTTACTCGAGTAGATGTGGACCTCTTCAAATTTCCACACTTTACACAAGGACATGACATATCATTAATATCCTTCACATTTTCACTTGCATAACGTATGAATTCATCTACTCCTAGACGATACTCTATAGACAACCTATCCTTGGACATCCATCCTTTGTCCATCTCTTGCATATGATCTATAGTGAATTTAAATTACAAATAATTATGGTAAAATTTAAGGACAATAGTAGCACAGAGTAACACAAATTCCATACTTATCCAGCGAGGATTCCACCAACCAAAAGGAAGTAATGACACAATCTGACAAATAAATAGGCATGCAATCCTAACCACATAAAAAATTAGGGACACAGCCCTCAAACATGCATGGATACAACCCTAAAACATATAGGGACACAGCCATAAATAATACAACCTATGTAGAGACACAGCTCAACTAAATTAGAAGACAATTTATTGAACCATAAATTTATTGAAGACAGCCCATATAATTCACCATAAATTTATTGTCCATATATTTTGGACCAAGTCAATCGACCACTAACTAAAACTCAATTAAAACCAGATAATCTCCATATGAATCTCAACTGAATTCTTAATTAAATTAATTATGGATTAACGAACAAAATAAATTTAATTTTTAATTTTTTCTAGAAAAAGAATAAGGCTGGCCCCGCCACATTGAACCTTGGTGAGTCGAACTTCATCCTTACTTGCACAACATTGGCAATCTTTTCAAGAAATCACTCACAAAATAATTAATTTATTTTTTATTAAAAAGGAATAAACTGTGACAATGCTGATTTGCCATATATATACCCAATCAATTTGTTTTGGAAAGAAAATAATTAACCAATCAAAATTAATTTAAGTGTATTACCATATATAAATACATATAAATATTATATTATGATTAAGAGAAATAGTAAAAGCCCGTGTCTTTCTTTCTGTCTTCTCCCAAATAATTCCTCGATAGTTTCCAACACTATGTATGTATGCTAATTCCCAACACCCAAAATTCATTCAGTCTCATTCAACAAAACTGCGCAACAAATCTCTAATCTACCATCTGACTCATTTATAATTTTTTTAATATTTCGATCGATATTTGATCCATGTATACATATACAAGTTCTATCAGTAAGATAAATTATATATGTAAATGGATAAGAAGAAAATAATTGTAAACAAAAAACTTCACCTTTAGTATGCTTATTAATTATAAATTTATGGTGAAATATATGGCAGTTAATTATTATTAATACTATATATGAAAAAATTTAAACGGACAAATGAAATCTAAACAGCCACCATAGACACGTTCATTCATGCATTTTATCAAACAGTTAAAATGCAAACTAAAACAGAGATTAATATGGATAGCCCTCTAGATTAACATAAATATACAATATCCCACATCCCACCCTCACACACCTAGAGGCAATAGCCTGAGCAGCGCGCGAGGGAGGCAGACGAGTGACAGGGGAGACCAACAGCTTGCGCAATGAGTGACAGGCCAAGGGGTGCGACGCGAGGAGGAGGCTGGCGGCCTGGGTCAGCGGCGCGAGGAGGAGACCGAAGCCTGGACGCAGACGCACGGAGGAGACCGGCGGCCTGGGCAACCTGGCCGACGGTCGGAGGCAGAGGGAAAAGTATGCGAAGAAGAAGATTGTGGCCGACGGTTCGAAGGCAGAGGGAAAAGTATGCTTAGAAGAAGATTGTGGTCGACGGTTCGTAGGAGAGGGAAAAGTATGAGCCCTAGTTTTCAATTTGAATTTTCATCACTGGTTTTTTTTAATTCAATCGAGCCCGGCCTAGTTTTATTGTTTAAGTTATAAAGTTTTAAAGTTTTGTTGTTTAAGTATGCCAAGAAGAAGAAATATAAAGTTTTGTTGTTTCAGTTATAATAATACCCAAATTAATAAAATTTATAAAATTTTTAATTACGTATATACAAACTTAATATTTCTTGTTAAGTTAATTAATGCACACTTAAGTTAATAATTAAAAATTATGTTTGTGATTATCCTTCATATATAATTCCCTTTTTGAAATTCTTAAATTCTATAATTTGTACGGTCATAATTTAATATTTTAATATCATATTAAAATTTTTTAAAAATTATTTTTAAATATTTTCTAATACAATTGAATAATCTAAAATATTTTATTTAAATAATTAATTTAAAATTAATGTATAATTAATTTTTAATGTCTAGTAGTGGGGGGTTATGTACTAATTTAGTATAATTAAGTAAATAATTAATAAATAAAATTTTGGTGGAAGAAATTGGGGAAGATTTTAGAGGGCAAGATTTTGGGGATTTTTTGAAAATATTCCAAATGTTTGTTAAAAAATGTATTTTAAATTTTTTAAAGTGTTATTCAAAATATACTTAAAAGTGTTAGTTCTAAGCATTAATGTTTAAAGTGCTATTCTAGTCCTAAATTTAAAAAGTGATATTCTAGTTCTAAATTTTAAAAGTGCTATTTCAAAATAATATAAAGTGTTATATATTTTAATGAGTTAAAAGTTTTAAATGTACAATTGATCAAATATCATGTTACTACAACGGTCATCCACTGTTGTAGTAAATAATTTTATACTACACCATATTATAAAGATATACAACATTTAGAAAACAGTTGTAGTATCATTCTTTTTAATACATCACTTTTATGGTTATATACAACAGTTAATTAACCATTGTCTATAAGTTATTTTACTGATATACGACATAGATATACAACGGTTCAAAACTGTTGTCATAAGGCACTTTCTACAACGCTGTTTTTATGAAAATATACAACGGCTTAAAACTGTTGTCATTTAGCAAATTTTCCTGAAAACCACTTATATACAACATTTATTTACAACGGTTTAAAAATGTTGTAGTACGTCACTTTCTACAACGCTTCTTTTGTGGTTTAGACAACGTCTGTCCATAACCGTTGTCTATCATCAAAATCCTGCTGTAAAAGACAACGGTTCTTCTTTAAGCAACATGTTTTTTACTTTAGACAACAATTTTTAGCGGAACCGTTGTCTTTCCAGCGTTGTATAACATCATTTTTCTTGTAGTGACAAGTGTGTGGGTAAACTTATTGGTAATGATACTAAAAGACTAGTTCCTCGAATGGTGGGAGAATTCTTCTTAAATGATGTTAAGGACAATCCATCAATTAGTGGCAAGGCAGTTATACACAAAATGAAAAACTTATATGGTGTTGATATTCCTTATTGGAAGGCTTATCAAGCTATTGAAGTTGCCAGGGAATCAATTTTTGGGAGTTTTGATGATTCATATGATGATTTGTGTTGGTATTGTGATGCTATTAATAGAACTAATCCTGGTAGTGTTGTTGAAATTCAGTTTAATCAAGAAAGCCATCATTTTGAGAGAATATTCATATCGTTCAAGGCATGTATAGAAGGGTTCCGCAGTTGTCGCCCCATGATTTTTATTGATGGTACGTTTCTTAAAGGTCGATCAAAGGGCACTTTATTATCAGCCACTGCAAAAGATTGAAATAATGGTACATAACATATTTTCCCCTCATTTCATTCATTATATGCCTTTAAATTTTGTAATTATATGCAATGTTTATTTATAATTTGTGAATTCCTTATATTATTATTTACATTATGCAAGTTTGTTTCCTGTTGCGTTTGCACTTGTTTCTGCGGAGAACAATGAGAATTGGATTGGATTGTTTTTACATATGGTTTGTGATAATTTGGTACACGATAAATAAATTTTATATTTTTCTGATAGACATTTGGGCATATTGAATGAATTTAATCATGTTTATAATGAACCTGTACACTTTTTTTGTCTATATCATCTGTTAACCAATTTGAAAGGGCATTTCTCTATGGGATGGACGAACCAAAACCGTGAAAACTTAGGTAAACTATTTCGTGAGTGTGCATATGCAAAAGATCTTACTAAATTTGAGGAGAAAATTGAAGAATTAAAAAAAAAACAGGTGGTAGGTTGGCAAAGTATTGGCTAGATCAACTCTCTTATGAAAATTGGGCTTATGCATATGTACCTAACCTTTGTAGATATGGTGAAATGACTTCGAATGCTGCTGAGTCTTTTAATGCATGGATCTTAGAAGCTAGATCATTACCTGTTGCTCGTATGGTTGAAGAGATTCACTCTAAAATTAGTAATCAGTTTGTGAAACGTAGAGCTTTGTGTAGTAGCTGGACTGGTGCCCTTGTTGGAACTAAGCAAGATTTGTGGAACAAGTTTGTAGATTATGGTAGCACATGGAATGTTGTTATTGCGTTTTCATGGTTGATTCTAAACCTTCAGTTGTTGTGAATCTCATTGGTAGGACTTGTTCTTGTTATTATTGGCAGCAAAATGGGTTTCCTTGTGTTCATGTTGTAGCTGTTATTCGTGTTAATTCGCAGTCTATATTTCTTCATGTTGAAGAATGCTTCCACACAAAAATGTACCAGAAATGCTATGCATCAGATCTTTATCCAATCCCTGAAACAGAGAAAAATCTTTTTCGCCCAAAGAGCCTCATCACAAGATTCTCCCTCCTGTTTCAGGAAAGAGGCCCGGTTGACCTAAAAATCAAGGAATTTGTCGTACGGTGAGTATCACAAGAAGAAGAAACTTATATGCCAAAGGTGTGGTAACTATGGATGTCATGATGAATTTACCTGTGGGGCAGCCTCTCAACTCTTCCAATGCATCCCCACAAGGTTAGAATCTTCAAATCATTCATAAATCTTATTCTAATTCCTTGTTCTCTTTATTTCGTATTTATAATTTGTAGTGTTCCTAAAATTTTGTATTGTTTACTGCAGTATATTATCCATCTCCTTTAAACTCTGTGTCAGCTGAAGATTATGATCAGAACTTCAACCATGATCATGAACAAATATCAGTTCAAGAATGGTTCTAAATTTCCTTTAACTATCCGAGTTCAAATTATGTCACATTTATCTATAATGTACTGAACCAATCTTTGGAATAGTTTTTTGTGAACTCTTAGAAGAGTTGTTAATGTTTTCGTTATTTATGTTGTTACTGTTTTTCAATTCTGGTGACCTTGGCCTTGTAATTAATGATATATAAACATAGGTTATTTGTTGTGTTATTTTGTTATTTAATTCGAAACTTTGTTGTATGTTGGAAATATATATTCTTATTTTGAAATTATGTTCGATCATGTTTATTTATTTTAAATAATCTGTGCTATTATTGATTATAATATACATGTTTTGGGGTTCCTGGTATCTATTTTGAACTTTCTGCTCAAATAATGAACTTACGTATTACCAATTGGCATGCTAAACTCACATGTTTGGAATAGTTTGTTGCGAAGTCTTATAAGAGTGTTAATGTTTTGGTCTTTTTGTGATGTATTATTTTTTCAATTTTGGTGACCTTGGGCTTGTAATTAATGATATATAAACATAGGTTAATTCTCGTGTTATTTTGTTACGTAATTCGAGACTTTGTTGTATGTTGGAAATATATATTCTTATTTTGAAATTTTAATTTATCATGTTGTTATTTTCAAATTAATCTGAGCAATTATTAATTATAATATACATGTCTTGGAGTTCCTGGAATCCATTTTGAACTTTTTTCTAAAGTAATGAACTTTCTTATTAACCAATTGTCATGCAAAAATCACTTGTTTGTTTGACATGCCAAAAGTACTTGTTTGTTTGTTTATAACATTTTTAATTTAAAAAAAGTCCGTGCCATTATTAATAATAATATTATGTTTAATTTTTTTGGAAATTGATGTTGAACTTACTTGTCAAAAAAAGAACTTGTCTCTTGACCAATTCACATATAGCAACGACAATCTCAATAAAAACACCCGAGCATCTGAACTAAATTGTCAATAAATATCCGCTATTCAAAATGGCAATGAATTACATATTAATTTGTACAGATCCTACACCAATTACATTTCCAAATCGACAAGGTGATGAAGACATGTCCTTCATATGATAGTCCCCTGAACAATATCGATCCAATATATGCTCAAAACAGGATTGGGTGTGGATAAACCTAATTCATGAAAGAGATTCAATACAAGTAAAAGAAGTTGATCCAATGTTCGAAAATGGTTCACCAGCTGTAACTTGGAATCTATTCTCCTTTAAATCCCAGCAAAGAAATGAGCCCAACGGATTTACTCAAAAAATAATTTTTTCCCTTTTGGGTTCAATAAAAAACAGAGGTTGGAAATTTACATCAAAAATTACATTTCTAATTGGAACATCTAGGTTGACTAAGTGTTTTATCCAACTCTTCTCATCAGAGTAATCATTCAGGATATATAAATGAATCGGCTCATTCTCCCTATAAAAAGTTTCCAACACCACAATTTTCTCATTATTTAGCGCTACCAATGAATGATGCATTATATTTCGGTTAAGATTATCAGGTAGATTAATCAACCTAAGAGTTTCCTCAACCAAGTCAAAAACCGCAATTTGTTTTGAGAAAAGCATCCAATGAACACAATAATTAGCATAGATACCTTGAGTAGTAACGAGATTCGGATATGGGAACTCGCCTATCTCTTTCCAGGAATTTTTATTCCTTGAATATAATTTTATCTCAGTTTGACTCTCCACTAATCGAAAAACCGCCAGCCTCAGTACCTGATAGTCTTCTATTCTTGGATTGTAACCAAGACCGAATTAAACATCCGCCCCGTTAGATCGAGGTGGGAAACCAATGGGCTCATCTGGAATGGTGTATCGGCTCTTCGTTGTTGGATTGAGGAGAAAAAACTCATCATATTTAGTTGCGACGAGTGCCAGCGGCCCACAA
Source organism: Prunella vulgaris (assembly GCA_026898435.1). NCBI lineage: Eukaryota > Viridiplantae > Streptophyta > Magnoliopsida > Lamiales > Lamiaceae > Prunella > Prunella vulgaris. Next base: position 32,346 of record JAPKLY010001660.1, read on the forward strand.
CAAGAAATATACTCAAAATCCCTCATCCCTCGGTATACAACCAGGGTCTTCCCATTTTCATTATTTTTTGAAGACAAATACTTTAGAGGGATAAATGAATATTCTCTTGAAAGCAAGATTCGAAACCTATTTTGAAGGGTCATTTGCCTTGAATGTTCCCCAACGAAACGCTTTGAAGAAATTTTTCCATACCAAGATTTTGATAAAATTTTGCATCTTGTTATCGCATCTGTTGGCAATTGTATCAAAATACGTTCTATAAAATCGTCATGTAGACGAGGAAGAATAAGTAAGTTTTGATTTGTAAGATCCATTTTTGTTCTGCGAAATGGAAAAATATGTTCTAGGTTTTTGTGATTAGACAGGAAATGGGTTGAAGGGGGTAATAACAAAGGTGTTGTTTGGCTTTGTTTTTCTTATTTTCACTGGGATCGCCGTTTCTTTAAATTGACCCTTTTTTGTTGACTTATTTCCCGCTCGTGGACTTGCCAACAGTATAATATGTTCAATTTAAAAAATTTTGTAGTACATTTTCAACACCCGCCTTTTTAAACACCCGTCGTAATTCGAAATATTATGTGAAATATATTTAGGTAACTTCAATTATTTTAATTTTTTAAGTACATGTTTTTATTAATAATATTTAGTACTAGTTGGAAATATTATGTGGAATATATTTAGGTAACTTCAATTATTTTAAATTTTTAAGTTGATCTTTTTATTAATAATATTTAGGGTCAACGTTATTAAACATATAATATGTATAGTGATACTTTTTTTATTATAGTGATCGTATGTGCGGTTTAAGTTCCCGAAATAAATAGGATATAATTTTATTTTCATTTAATTAATGAATAATATATTCTATTTAAAATTTATAGTGGATAATAATTTTTGCATGAAAATGTGTTGTTGAATTAGAACATAATGAAATTAAATCCTTGATACATAATTCCACATAAATGTGTGCATTTTTAAAACTCCTATTGGTGAAGTTCAATTCCAAAATCAGAAGTTCGAAAAGTAGTTGCAAATAAATTAAACTGATTTACTTCTTAAAGATGCTAAATAGGTAATATCTTTTGTATTATTGTTCCACAGTAAAATTTCTATGTTATAATATCTTTTAATTGTTATTTTAACAGTAACATACATTGCTATAGTATAATTGGTTTTGCTTAAGTTCAATTCATATGTTATAAGTGTTCTAAAATCTTTGTTTTTTTTGAAAGACTTCAACGTGAAATCACATTTTTATGACATTACATAATATTTCATGGATTTAACCCACAAAAAAAAAAAATGCATTCATGATATGCTAAAACATAAATTATTTTAATTCAATATTAATTACGCATAATAGTGAATAACTATTTTTTCAACTTCTATTAATTAAGATAAAATTTGATTGTGATACAAATAAAAAAAATTATATATTGTAACAATATATTTAACACTTTAATTTATGATGTTGTATTTATTTGAAGCTCATAATATCTATGATTATATAATTTCATTTAGAGGTCAGCATATTCTAACTTCTATTATTTGAAGTTCAATTTCAATTTCAGCACTTATAAAGTAGATGCAAATATATAAAATGATTAACTTCTAAAAGATGCTAAATAGGAAATATCTTTTTTTTTTGTAATATTGATCCACACTAACTTGTTATGTTAAAAATAGATACTCCTAAGTTCTATTCCGTACATTCTAGCAAAATGTATAATCATCCATGTTTTTGTATTGAAAGAGATTTTTGCGGGATATTTGTTTATATTAACTTAGAAAATATTGTATGTTTGTTGTGATTTCTTTAATTGTTAAAATATGTGTTTGTAAAATGCATTCATGATTAATGACAAAAGATTAAGTGATTAATTCAATATTATTTAGGCATAATAATGAGTAATTGTTTTTTTTCCTAGTATTAACTCAATCTAAAGTTTCATATTAATAGAAAAAAAATAAAACATTAAATTGTTACAACAATATATATAAAATATTTTTTTGTGAAGTTTAAATTATTTGAAGACTATTTTTTCTTAGCTTTTTTTAGGAAATAAGATATGTGACATTAATTCATTAATTTTTTTGTTTCAATTTTACATACTTTGTTATGTTATATTTACAATAAATTATGTCACACGCTACAACTAAAAACATATATTTCCTGAACGTTTCTAATTTCAATTGAACTCTAGCTAATACATTTTCCAATTTCATCAATCAGGCGGGCACATAAATACGTAACATATTATTCGTGATAGCCTTTATCCATTATTATAGTTGAACTTATTTCCCTTCTATTAGTTGCGATTTCCTAAACCCATTATTCTTGTCATTTCAAAGTGAGCCAAAAGTCAAGAAAATCAAAAGCAATCTCAGTGTAATTAAAACCCGCGAATTGAAATAATAGGCAAACACTACCTCTCTTCATCATCTTCTTCCCCCTGCTCTGTCAAATCATATTTCATCAAACCAAGAAATTTACCTTTCCCTTGAGCAAAAATGGCGTTGAGAAATCGGAAGAAGCCGATCGTTCCTCATCTCCCAGATGAAATTATCGAAGAGATCTTTCTCAAGATGCCGACGAAGCCGGTCACCCGATGCAAACTTTTGTCCAAGGCGTGGAAAGGGAAGATTTCTTCGACATGTTTCATCCTGAGGCATACTAGGCAAATGTCGCTTCAAAACTGAGTTCGTATTTTACTTACGCCGGAGAATTACTTCATTCCGCTTCACTATTTTTATTCATACAAATGACAAAGTATGAATAACAGGGTGGTGTATCAGGGTATGAGGGCTTCGGAATACGTTTGTTGTTGTGGGCCTCTCGCTCTAGTTGCTACTAAGGAAGATGTTGTGTTCCTCCTTAATCCCACAACAAAGCAATGTTTCACTATTCCCGAGGAACATATTTGCTTCTTGCCTCGTACCAACTCCGCGAGTGTGTTGTTTGGTTTGGGCTACAACCCAGTATAAGATGATTATCAAGTTTTGAGACCGTCTTTGTTTCACTTCATGGAGGGTCAGACAGAGTTAAAGTTGTATTCAAAGAATACAAATTCTTGGAAAAACCTGGGTGAGTTCCCTTACCCTAAAGTCATTCCTAGTCCTGGTGTTTATGCTAATTACTGTGTTTATTGGTTGGTGTATTCCCAACACATTGTTGCCTTTAACTTTGTCGATCAGTCTTTTAATTTTATTAACATGCCATATGATATTAGCCAAGATTTTAGGCAGTATTCCTTCGTTGCCCTCAATTCCGAGAAATTAGTTCACATTCCTACTTACTATAGGGAAGATGAGGAGATATTTTTATGGATTTTAAATGATTACTGTAATGACAAATCTTGGATGAAGCATGTTGTTAATCTTGATTTACCGATTAGAAATGCATTTAGCGTCATCAATTTCCAGCCTTTGTTTTTTATGGAACCAGAACGTGAAAAGGTTGTTTTTCGACTGAATCCATTGGGTTCGTTTTGGTGCTGGGATCTGAAAGACCAATCATTTCGAGTCATGCCCGGTTATCCAATTGACGGGTTTGCAGTGAGTACTTATCCTTGTATTGAATCACTTTCATGATGCTGGTTGTTGTGGTATATTGGAAGACCAAAGTTTTGCTTCATATTAAGTGAACCTGGTTCTGATTATTATATGAATTAGGTATTAGCTTCGTTGTTCAGGTTGATATCTCACTTTTATTTTATGTTATATGGTTATTGACTGGGAAGGTTGCTTTGTAAAGAGATCTATTTAGATATATATGTTCTCTGATGTAACAATCTTTATGTATTAACTTCGATATATCCAAACCGAAATATATTCCCAGTTTTTTGTATGTGCATGTTTGTAAAACTCTTGGTTTGCAAGTCTCGGATTTTGTTTCGCATGTTGTTTGCAGTATTAAGTAATTTATTATCTCCATCATATGGTACTATAGAAGTCAAATATATTGTAATTTTCGGTTGTAAAAAATATATAGACGAAAGTGAAATAAAAATAACCTATTTTACGTTACTAAATCTATTGGTTTTCATTGTAAAATAATTATATTTCTTGCTTGTGCTACTACAATAATTTTGTAACATTAAAGTGAAATAAAAATAAACTATTTCACGTTACTAAATCTATTGTTTTTCATTGTAAAATAATTATATTTCTTGCTTGTGCTACTACAATAATTTTGTAACATTATTTAACTATTAAAAAGTACAATGTCTTGTATATATACATTTACATGTAATTCTAAATATAAATAAATAACATTTTTTTAAGTTTGAAACTTGCATTTAAATTTCCACCTAGCTATACTTTATACCTAATATAAAGTTATAATTTCTAAGATTATTTTTACAACTTTCAAATGAATACCTATATATATTGAAAGTCGGTATTACAATTATATGTGATTTGTAGTATAATATTATAGTGAATAAGTTACTTTCAAAAGTACATTTCCTTGTATATATATATTTACTTGTTATTTCATTTAAGTTCCAACTTTATTCATATATATACGAACAATTTATATGTCTTTGTGTCTGTTCCTATAGTACAATGTTAATTGAATTTTAATTAATTAAATAATGCTTCATTTGCTAATTTTAACAATTTTTATTGTAATCATCCAAAAATTGGTTTTATTGGTACTCTAAATTTTATTATGACATGTACTTTGTTTTTGGAATGTAGCATTCTTTATCATAAATTATTGATTTATATGATTTTTTTAAATTTAAAGTGTCATTTTTCTTTTGATTCGTATACAACATTATATCTAATATATTTGTACGTAGTTATGAATGATATAGTGTAATGAAGAAATATCTTCTTACAAATATTGTTTTTGTTTTATTGGTACTCTAAATCTTAATATGACATGTACTTTGTTTTTGGAATGTAGCATTCTGTATCATAAATTATTGATCTATATGATTATTTTAAAATTAAAGTGTCATTTTTTCTTTTGATTCGTATACAACATTATATGTAATATATTTGTACGTAGTTATGAATGATATAGTGTAATGAAGTAATATCTTCTTACAAATATTGTTTTACAACAATATTTGTTAAAAGTACAAGCGCATATTACTTTCAAATGTACAAAAATCTTCCTACAATATTTTAAATTCTCAAATTTACCATGTATTACATTATAATATTTTTAATGAATTAACTATTATTTATAAAAAACATTGTTTTCCAACAATATCTTCAATAGTTCAAGATCTTAATAATTTCAAATTATGTGCATATTAATTTTATCCTGATGAAGTTCCTTATAAATATCTTCTATTTTCAAATTAATTTAACCTGCAGTTCAATCTATTCTTTAGTGAAGTTTAATATACAAAGTGTACTAAAGTTCAATTTACTAATCTTCTACAGTTCCAAAGTCTAATCACTTTAGGACACTATAGCTATACCTTAAGTTCCAAATCTTGCTGTGCACTATATCACTCTGATTATATTGATATTTTCAAGTTGTATTTTAGGGTATAAAGTATATTCCATTTTGTTTCATTCTTAAAGTTTAAATTGTCTAATAAAACCAAGATATTTTAATCAACGCAATTTAGTTGTAATGGTAAAAAAATTATAATATGAAATGTTACTTATTGTACTTATGTGATTTTTTACTATATTTTATAAAAAATTATGATTCTCTTAAATTAAATGTGAAAGTGTTTTTTTTAGAATAGGTACATGATATTATACGTACACATATGTGCATCGTTAGTTCCAAATGTTAGAAGTTCAATCTCAGTACCAATTTAAGTTCAAATTACAATTTGATAAGTACATATTTTAGTTGTTGTACTTCCAAATTACCTTGCATATTAAATATCATGGAAAACTTATTTTTACAATAATTTAAGAGGAAAATTGTATTTCAAATACCATTTATTTTAATTGACCTTACTAGAAGTATATTTTAAAGTTAACAATGTATATATATTTAACATATTAAGAGTTTTCTACTATTG
>JAPKLY010001661.1:2002-38340 GCA_026898435.1 Prunella vulgaris
CATGCACATAGGTGCTTGGCTTGCTCGTGTTCGAGCTCCAAGTTATTTTGTGTAATACCCCGAACCAAATTAGATTTTGTTTTCTATTTATATTACATTTCATGTTATTATATTTATATATTTTTGCTTGATTGACCTTTTACTCCTTTGAGGGCACTAAGTTTTAAAATGAGTGATTTCTACTTGACGGTTGGTTCAAAACCGGAACCGGAAGCACTCCTAGCACCGTAACTATGAATCAAATATTAATAAATCATTTGAACGAATGAAATAAGTTTCTAAAAGGGATTTTAAGACCCTTTGGGTGTAAAAGATTTATAAAAAATAAAACCCTGGACGTTTGTCGCCAAATGTCGAACCGAAAACTCTAAAATTTGAAAAACTTCGATCCGACGAGTAATTGTGGATCTTTATTAGAACTTAAGTAATAAAATGGGTTAAACATAAGTTTTAATTAACAAATACAAGATATAAAATTTTAGGCTTACAAAACGAGCAAAATATTAATTTTCGGAGCCCAAAATGCGACCGAATAATATCCGTTTTCAACACCGAAAACCATATCGCGTCCCAAAATACAGTTAGAACTCAAATTCCCCTCCTAAATTCCCTTATTGGCCGAAATTATCAGCTAGAAATGAAGAAATGTGGAGTCAAAATGCCCATACCCCTAAATCAAGGGGCCATACCTTCTTTCCTATTCCCTTACCTAACCTTGACTTCTCTTACCTCCAAATGAGTGATTTTGAATGGTCATATGCTCCCATTTCCTATATATGAATTATCTTAGTTCATTCTCTACCTTGATCAAAGAAATCCAAAGAAAAGAAAATCCAAAAACTCCCTTCTCACTCCCTCACTCAACTTTTGGTCACCATACTTACAAAGGGTAGAGAGATTTTCTTCTCCCATCTCCAACAACAAGAGAGCTTCCTTCCACAAGTATCAAGAAATCCATGGAGTTAGGTTGAAGGTTGGAGTCATTTCCTTGCAAAGAGGAAGCCAACATCTCTCCCTCTCTCTTCTAAGTTCATGTTTTTCCTCTCCACTTCTCCTAACTTACTCCATTGCTTTGTTTTAGCTCAAAACCAAAGTATTCCTCCAAGTGGTGCTCCATTCCTACAAGCTTAAGGGTCAAGGGACAATAAAGCTTCTTTTGTTAACAAGAAAAAGGCTCCAAAGGTTGTAAAACCCCAACTCAAAACATTTGGTTTTCTTGCATGTATATGTGAGCTATGTGTGTTTATTGTTCCATATTTTTAGAGACCATGAAACCCTAGGACTTTATACTTTCCAATGTCCAAATGCATGATGAATGAAGTCTAGAATGATGTTTTTGAAGGAGTTAAAATGTTGGTTGCATGGTAGTTATGAAATTGAAAATGTAAGTGAAAGCATGCACACAAATCACACACTTTAAGCACTGACCTCGAATTTCGTACAGAATTCGGACCTCATGTGCTATAAATTTTTGGATGATATTTATATGGTTGGAAACTACATCAAGTTATCTTTCATTTGAATCTAGTTTGAACATTTTTGGAGTTTTCATTAATAAGTTATGAATTTTCTAAGAAAGTGTGACAAAATACCCCTTATTTCTAAAGTATAGATTTTCTGGGAGTAATCTGTTCATGAAATAATTCTTTTAAAAATTTTATAAATTACTACATGAAGTTAAGTATCTTCATGATTTATTTCACGATTTTTGGAGATGTGTAAATATTTTTACCAAAATTATTTCGAAAGTTGCTCAATACTGGAAAATTCTGGAACAATCTGCCATGTTTTGGAAACTAGCCTAGAACTCATATTTTCCTAAACCAAATGATATGAAATAAATTTTATATATAATTTACACTTGATGGGTTAGTCACAGTAAAAATTTCATGATTTTTGAATGAGTTCTGATATTTTTAGAAAATTCTCCAAGTTGGTATAAGTGTGGGTCAACATGCAAACTGCAGTACTTGAATATTGTTGATTATGTGTTATTTCCTTGTTAGAAGGAAAACAAATATTTTCCCATGAGGAAGCTAGTCTAAAGCCTTGGTGAATTCTATGTGAAAGCATGAGTTATGTGAATGGAATGATATTTAGTGTTGATTTTAGATTAAGGACCATATGTTTCTTATTTGCCTTGAGAAGGAAAATACGAAGAACCTTATAAGATCCTAACAAAGTTGAGTATGCTAAATGCACCTAGATAAGAACCTCAAGCTACTAATTACCGTAAAACATTTTATTAACTTCTTAAGTGAATAAAAATGCTAAGTAAAGTGTATGTCCTTATCGGACTAATTGTATAAATCTTAACAAGAATTCTTAAACATTAATAACTGAAATACAACGAATGGTGCTAGGTCTAAGTGTGCGAACGGTGACGAGAATCTCTGGTGAAAGGAACGGTGATTGTTTTGCAAAAAGGAAAGCGTTTAAGGTGGGTGGCATTTACTGTATTGCCTTGAATATTATATGGACTATTGGTGTATTTGAATGAAAATGTTTTTGACCTTTGGGTCCGATTACAAGGTTATTACCCAAATGCCTACGGGTAAAGTATCTCAAATGATATGTAGTGGTCTGGCTTGTGTAGCTAGGCGCCGCGGTGGACAGAGCCTCAGGGCTATATCTCAAATGATATGTAGTGGTCTGGCTTGTGTAGCTAGGCGCCACGGTGGACAGAGCCTGAGGGCTATATGATTAAAAGTATCTCAAATGATATGTAGTGGTCTGGCTTGTGTAGCTAGGCGCCACGGTGGACAGAGCCTACGGGCTATATGAAGAATGATGAGCCTTTGTGGCTATGAAAAGTGTTTTTACAAAATGATACGTTTGCATACTACCAATATGTATAGTAGCGTACAGGTCGCCCACACTGAGAATTCAAATCTCACCCCCCCTACTTTTAAATCCTTTTTCAGGTCTCGATGACGGGGAGTTTGCGCCAGTGGAGGAGTGATACTACTTCCCTACCAAAGTGTTTTAAATTACTCGTGAAAACGAGACTAGTAGTTTTAATATGACTTAACTAATATGCCGAGGCGGTAAACGTTTATAATTTCCTCGATGATGGTGTGTAATATTTATCAGAACTATCTATTTTGCGCCAAACTTTTATAACGATCGTGTGTGTGATATTTTGAAAATGGCCACTGCGTTTTATAACCTTAATGTATGCTTCCGCTGTTCATGTGATGTTACTTGTAGTTTTCAAAAAAAAAAAAATATTAGTCCGGATTTTTCGACATTAAGTGACGACTCGGGTTTCTAGAATGCCAAGAAACATTTTGGAAAAACTGGGGCGTTACATTTTGTATTGGGCTTGGGCCTTGTCCGATCATTTACGGGCTTGGGCCCATTGTAATAATTATACTACAACACTTATAAAGGCCAAACCGTCACTTGGGGGTGCAGAGGTGGTTGATCTGGTGAGAGTACATTATGGTATAGAAATACCATATTACGAAGGTTGGCGCAGTATGAGGAGGTGAGGATTAAACTATTTGGAACATATCAGGAGTCTTACGATCAGTTACGTTGGTATTCGGATTCTATCATCCGTACCAATCCAGGTACGTGTTACGATTCATCCTTATAATCTAAGCACATGTTTTTTATTTGTTTGAAAAAATGATATTTTTACTGCAATGTATGTACCCATATCTTCACATTAATTAATTAATGCTCATTATAGGGGTATACTTCTCTATTTTCATATGCAGCTATTCTATACATTTTTGCGATTATATAAATGAACACATAGATAGGATATATATATATATATACACATATATGAATAAACAGTGCATTTATAACACCAAGTTTACATCACCCTACATAAAACCAAGTTTACTTCACCCAATCTGTTGAATGTACATCAACTTTATTTAGTACGTATTAAAAGGTACTCTGTCTATTGGTAACATCCTGTCTTTTAGGTAGCTACATGCAGTTGGAAACTAACAATCAAACTTCTGTATTTGAGCGCATATTCATTGCGTTCAAAGTTTGTTTGGAGGGGTTCAAGAGCTGTCGTCCAATGCTTTTCCTAGACGGAACCTTTATGCATGGTCGTGCTAGGGGAGTGTTGCTATCAGCTACTGCAAAGGACGGTGACATCTGTCAGTACTAAATGGCAGCTTGTAATTAGTACAATGACGTAAACTATTTCTAACATGTCACATGTATCCAACATTATATGCATTGAACAGGCCTGTATCCTGTTGCGTTTGTGGTTGTGTCTGCAGAAAACACGGATAACTGGTGTTGGTTTATTAATAGGATTCGAGATGTTGTCACACATGAGAAAGAGTTGCTCTACATATCTGACCGAAAACCTCGGCTTAATGGCTGCTATGCAAATTGTTTTTGAGCGTCTGAGACATTTTTTTGTCTTTTTCATCTACTTGGCAACCTACGGGGGAGTTTTGCAGGCCATTTGGGCAAAACTAAGAGGTACAAGATGATCGATCTCTTTAGGGAGTGTGCGTATGCACCATGTATATCGACATTTGATAAGAAGATTGAGCTGTTTCGGGAGTTTGGTGGTCGTGTTGCTGCTGAATGGCTGTCCGATCTCCCATATGATAAGTGGGTTATTGCTCATTCTCCAGACATCACAAGGTACGGTGAAATGACATCCAACGCGGTAGAATCGTTCAATATGTGGATAAAGAATGGAAGGGGATTGATAATCACTCGCATGATTGACTATATACGATCAGGTACTCAGCTATGTTCATAAGCAGATTTATGTCCTTTTTTTGCTTCCATCATCTAGGCTAATATATGTTTTTCTGTCTCATATTTCTATATTTTCTTAGAGATAAGTCGATGGCATTTGGAGCGAAGGGCCGAAAGCAGTACCTGGAACTCAATCGTATGACCCACAAAAGAAAAGCTATGGATTGAACAATCGGAGAAATCATGCACTCTAATGGTCCACCAAAGATCGGATTCTATTTTTGAAGTGGATTCATCACCTTCTGTTGTCGTAGACCTGACAAGCAGAACATGTTCATGCTCTAGATGGCAGACCACCGGGTTCCCTTGCCCCCACGCAACCGGTGTCATTTTGAAACACGGCAGTAGTATCCTCGACTATGTTGATAATTTCTACCTTTCAGTCACATACCGCAAATGTTACATGACCAACATCCAACCCATTCCCAAGACTGAAAAGTTTGGTGAAGCTGGCGTTCACATGTCATCAGCCTGCAAGGTATTGCCCCTGCCTTTAAGAGACAGCATGGTCGGCCCAAGAAAGTCCGCGTGAGATCATACGGAGAATTTTCGAAGAAGAAATGCAGGACATAGTGAGCCGATTTCACCGCACTTTTATATGTCAATATGTCATTATGTGTCCGTTGTTGATGTTTTGCTTCTACACAACTCCGTTACAACATTTTATTATTACTAATTGGTTGGCTGTACTGTTTACTAGTTCCCTTAATGACTCAGTGGTGTTGCCCATTTTGTATCCACTGCATGTTGGTTTCTAGTTTGTGTGCAGCCCACTGCATGTTTGTGTGCAACCCATTTGTATCCACTTTACTGTTATATATCATCAATCATAGTTGTGGTTTTTGTGTGTTTATTTTGTTTGCTCAGCATATATTGGTTATCTCTACATAATAAGTTACTGTCTTTATCTCTCAATACATAGTCCATTTTTTTGCTATATTCCCAAATAGATATTTATACAGGAAGCCTATTTGCCAGTAAAATACAATCAAATCTTACCATGCATACTAGGATATCATTGCCATCTATATCTTCCCTGCTATGAATAGCATGATAATCACAGCTATGATTGTTAGTAGGTTTCCTATTATTACAGTTTGTAGCTTTATTTCGAATGTGGGTCTGTCACGTGTTGTTGTGAACGAACCACTGTACTCGCGCCGCTCATGCATCATCCCTTGGTCAGCTTTATCGTCGTCAACATCCCAATCGATCAGAACACACCAATGGGAGAATGAATGAACCAGACAATGGTAGTACAGCCTACCCGGATTATTGCTCGTCTCGCTTAAATAAATGTACGCTACACATCCACATTTTCGACATGCCGCCTTCGAGTACCGTGGATAAGCATGACTTGTTGTGCTTGTGCTGGATGAAGTCATTACTCCTTTTTCGCAATGTATTGACTTATCATGGAAGTTTTGTTTCTTATGTTGCCTCACAATGAAAATGACTCTGTGCATTTATAGTGTAACTGTTTAGTCAAAAGGTGTCCACACGCAAGTGTACGTGATCACTATATCGTCATGGCAAGTTGACCAAGTTTAATATTTATCGAACACAGGGAGATGGGGTCTTGTAAGGAAAATTGTTGTTTCAATTGGAAAGCAAATAAAGCAATAAAGGAGAAAGGTATCTATTGTCTACAAGTGCGTCAAACAAGTAAACTACCTATCACCTTGGTTCGCAAAGTGAGCAAGTTGTGAGAAATATGTGCTAGTGTACTATCCTATGTTTCATATGGAGAAGTGTCACTTAATCATGCAATGAGGTATTGTACAATCAATTGGCAAGCCACTCTTTACATGCAAAAGGTCTCCCTAGATACACATTAGAGCCTCTAATTGTTCTTCAAATTCACTATAGATAATTCTCACTATCTTAGGAATTTAATCAAACACTTAGCATGCATTGGCCTAATAGCAAGAAGATTTAGGAAAATAGCACTACTCTCGTATGAGACTAACTCCCTAATGGCCCTAGGAATCAATTATGCATACCAAGCATTCATACAATCCATCAATGTAGAGAATTGATCATACAACAACTCATAGCATTCAAAAGATCAACATGATCACCACATTACTCCATAGGAGTCATACACCAACACATAAAGGAATTAGCCCATGGCTAATTTGGTAATCATAAGAACAATTAAGTTAGTAACAATCATCATTATGCAAGAAATGTAAATGAATGTAGAAAGATTACCTATTACAATGAAAATTGGAAAGATACAGGTTACCTCTAAATGCTATCTAACAATCCAGCAATAGAAAATAAAATTCAAACGGTAGGAACGTAGCTCTAGCTGAGACGAAGATGCAGGAGTTGACGGATCAGCGATCAAAGCGGTAGATCAAAAGTTATAGACGAAATCGTAAGAAGAATTCTTATGAACCCAACTATTAACTACCTCTCTCTCTCTCTAATCTAATCTAAGAACTCACTAATGACTTGAATTATGACTTAGATGCCTTAAGAATCTGATCCTTGGAGTATTTATAGTACCCATAATGTTTAGTCCAAAATTCCCTTCATTAAACGCGCGAAAAGACTAAACAGCCCTCGAAATTGGGTCCAGCCGAGCCATCACACGAATGCACAACAGTGGCCGCACGAGTCCAGATTTGTGCGAGCATTCCTTCGCTCGTCAGTGCCCGAACCAGAGATTTTGTGCACGAATCTGGCTCGTCGTCTCACGATCCCGGCTGGTCGGCACACGAACCAAGCTTCGACTCGTCTGATCGATCCTTGATTTCCTCGTTTTCTTCATATCTTGAGTTCTAAAGCTCCGATTGACTCGATTCTTTTTCCGTTGCGACCCTCTCTTCGAACCCTTCGACATGGTATTTCATTTGCCTCCATTGGATCAACTCACAATTTCTGGATTTTTACGAACTTGCTCGTCTTTTGCTGATTTTGCTCGTTTTCACTACAAAACACAACTTTCTAGCCAAAAAGGGTTAAATGCACAAAGTATAGCATTTTAGGGTCAAATATGAACATAAGCACATTAAAACCACGTAGAAATGGATGCAAGAACATGAAATTATGACCCTAATCACACCGCCAAAACTAGATTGTTGCTCGGCCTCGAGCAACGAAGCGATAAGATAGGGGAATAATTGTATGTATGAAGCTTCAAGAACAAGATCAATGCCATAGTATCATCACTCAATATCTAGCAAATCTAAGATATAATATCATCCACTTATCTATCAAAATCACATCAATTAGCACAATTATCAAATCAATGAGTCATGATCCTCACAAGATAGATGTTTCACTCAACCCTCAAGTGTTTAAGCTCACTCAATCATCACATCACATACACACACTACCATAAGCTTGGCTCAAGTCTACATTCCCCACCACTTGGAATGACAAATCAATCACACATCAATGAGGACTTTTAAAGGTTGTAGTGTTGGCTCTTTGGTAGGGAAGGAACATATGGATAAAAGTGACTAAGTATGATTAGTAAAGCATAGAAGGAATCAAAGTAGAGATCATTCACTTCTTCATGCAAATAGCAATCTCTTCATGCTCTTTCAAAATCACACTTCAAAGAATCATTCTTCCCTTTTTTTGCAAACTTGTGAATATACTCACAACACTAGAGTCAAACTTGACCATAATTTTTCAAAAAGTCAACCCTTTTTTTAATTTCTTGCAAGCACTTGCCTTTGAACCTTCTTTTCATATCAATCCATGCATAGGATTTATTTCCACATTGGCCACCAATTTCTTCATCATATCACCAATCTTCCTTCCTTCTTTTCACTCTACTAATCATAAGGACAACAGAGTTCCAAAAAGGAAGGAAAATGGCTTAAAGTGTGGTTAGCCAAATGAAAGAATTATAAGCACAAAATGGGTAGCAAAGGATATCAATATCAATGGTAGGCTCATAGGGCTAAGTGGCTCAATATAGATCAAAGAAACTGCCTCATATCATCTCATGTGAAATCAATATCTAGTGTAGCCTCAAATAAGACTAAAGCCAAGTTCTAGAGTATAAGGCACATGTATGGAACTCACATAAAAAAAATGTCATCCGTTCAAGATTGAAACAGGCATAAATGGCTCAAATCTCACGGGTAATGGGTGATCAAGACTCATATCATATCAAAATGCTCATATCAATGAAATTTCAAGAATTATGAAATCAAAAGTATCAAAGATAAGACAAGAATCAAGCAATAAATCCAATACACTAATCATGACTTTAAACTTATCCATACAACAATAAACATATCTCATGCATTCACCACTCAAAGCAAACAACAATATGGCCAAAATAACAAGCAAAATAAGGCCTCACAAAAGCATATGGTCCAAAACATCAAGGAAACACTAAAAATCAATATGAGAATAGCATTGCGAAGAGAATGACGAAACGATCACACCCCCCAAACTTTTTTTGGACCAAGGGTCTAAAAAGTTTGGCAAAGAAGTGGAGACAAGAACAAGCAATGCACAATAATAAAGCTCAAACATAATAGCATCATCAAAATAAGATCAATAGTCAACATAATCCATCACAAAAGTAAATACCAAGAGAAAGCTGCCTAAAAATCCAACCACAATCATTAAAAATCTTACAAAACCAAATAAACTATGAATTCTGGATAGAAGCAAGAGATAGAGTTAAGATTAAGTTACCCATCCTTATGAAGTTAGATAGAAATCATCACTTCACGAGGAGAATAACTAGGCGAAGTAACATTGCTCTTATCAATAAACCAATCCATTATCCTCTTTTGAGTCTTTTGCATCTCTACTATAATTTTGCACATAGAGGACATATCAGCACGGATAGCCGTCACATCGGATTGAAGAGCAAACTGACTTTCCCTAAGGATATTCACTTCATGTCTAAGAGTTTGAAACTCTTGACCCCTTTCAATTTCACTCTGCCTTCTATCCTCCATTCCATTTCCCACTTGCTCGTTATTAGATCCTCCTCTCGAGTGACTTTCCACCCTTGCTCTTTTCACCATTTGCTTTCCTTCATGAAACTTCCTTGCAATCTCAAAGTGTGACGAGCTGTAAAATTTCCAATTCTCTCCATTCTTTATTGTGAGGAATTCATAATCCACCAGTGGAAATGGCCACTCCACACATGGGAAGCCAACGATGCAGTGAGTGTTTCCTTTCTTTGTGAGAATATTTGATCTCAACAAGTATTGTGGATCAAGATAAAAGCACTCTATCCCAATTTCACTCGGCTCCCATCCAATTTTCCTTGCTAAATGGGCGATCATTCCTCCAAACGCGCAATCTCTTTCGGAGTAAAGATGGGATAAATTCATGCAAAAGTAGGCTCCAAAGTTAGCCTTCAAACCAGTGATCATTGAGTAAAGAATGAAAAGTTCCTCATGGAGCATTTCCTCTGTGTTTTTCCTAGCGAAAACTGTATTTGCTAGGATCATATGAACATAAGTGAATTGGGCTCTGAACACTATGTCATCATCATTAGCAATTGCTCTCCACAATGCTTGATCTTGCACAAACCTTCCCTTGTTGTAAAAGTTAAAAGGTGGAGCATCTTCTTCACAACCGAAGATTCGGTTTACCTCTTACATGGTCAATGAGTGGGCTTTGTTGTCAATCTGAAAATAGATTCTAGTAGGAATACCACTCTCCTTCTTGACTTGGAAGGTGCTGAGAAACTCGATATTAAGCTTCATGTACGAGTTGTTGTTGATGTTCAACAATCCACTCCATCCCACATTACTAAAGAGATCCTCAACATCATTCCCAAAATTTAGGAACTTAGTGGTCTCCTTTAGAAAATATCTTGCGCTGTGAAACTCCATATTGACGAATCTCCCAAATTTGACATAAAAAATCACATTAACTCCAAAGTAGATTCCGTATGTCGAAGGTTTGACATGGCAAATTTCATAGCATTCCTCCTCTAACCCAACATCATTCTCATTCACATTTTGGCCTTCATACCTTCTCGAACTTGAAGTAATATTCTTACCTTTTTAGGTATGGACTACAAGATGTTAAGCATGAGCAAGATATATAAACAATGAGCTCAACCATCACATTTCCTAGAGGAATTCTATACATGAGCAAGAGAAGAACAATAAACTCAAGTTCTCATCATCATTCACTAAGTAGAACAGATTGAACATAATGGGTCTTATTCTAGAATCAAGGAAATTATGCAACTCATAGTCATGCCAATGTCATACATCAATGAAACTTCAAGCAAGCAAAAATCATAGGTGAATTAACATCATTAACTCATCCTACCATCAATATATTCATACCCATTAACAACTAGCACAACATTATCATGACAATCAAAATTTAGCATAAAATTTCCAAAAATTCGTCACTAGGCCTACCCCAAAATTTCAATCCACAATTAAGTCCAAAATTCACAAAATTGGCATGCAATTGGGTTCCCAATGGATTACCCATCATCAATAAAGTATTATTCTATCATCAATTGCTCAAAAATAAGCTAGAATAAAAAATCCCCAATTTAAGCTCAAGAACCCTAAAATTTGAATTTCTAATACTAGACAATGCTACCATGGAATTTCAATAAAATTGCAAGAAATAGAAAAAATAGAGTTAGAAGAACATACCTTTGGAAGGAATTGATGAAAGAAATTGAAGAGCTTGAGAAATGAAAATTTTCCTCTATCTTCTTCTTCTTGATTTTTAGAGAGAATGGAGTGCAAGAGTGAAGTGAGAAGTGTGTGTTTGTGTGTGAAATAAGTGGGAAATAAGTGTAAAGAGTGAGTGGACAAACCTAGGGAAGTGTGGTCAAAGTTGGACCAAAATTGGTCAAAACCGGAATCCAAGACATGTCCGCACGAAATGGTGCTGCCGGCAGAACGAACCGGACTCGTGCGGTCCTCAGCGACCGAACCAGTGGACCGTCGCACGAATCGAGCTTGTGGGCGCACGAATCCAAGCCTTTGGTGCACGAATCTGAGGCTTCTTGGACCATTTCGAATTTTCCTCCTTTTACACACTTTTCAAACAATTTTCTTCCATTTTCCTACACAACACAACTTAAAACTCCTCATAAAATATTAATGGTCATTGATCATCATCAAATTAATCAAAAAAATGAACAATTAATCACGAATCACACCCCCCCAAATTTTTCGGACCAAGAATCCTAATAAAGTTTGGAAAGAGTGATTAATCAAGAAATTCAAGCTCAATAAACCATTCACACTACATAACAACTCCTAAACCAAGAATTTATCAAATCCTTTAAACAAAATATGCTCCTCAAATCTAATCTTGCACAAAATAACACAAAATCCACATAGAGCAATCAATTCACAAAATCAATAGGCTAAAATGGCATTCAAGCTTCTATCCCTAAAATCAACAAACAAAAAACTAATATACAAAATAAAATCAAGGATACAAAAAAGGATATAAGGGTGGGTTGCCTCCCACCTAGCGCTTGGATTTAACGTCCCTTATCCGGACCCAATAAAGCTCAAGGAACATCAAAATCAATAAGGGTTGAGTGACTTACATCACTCAATTTTCTTCTCCAAAAACATCCATTCTTCACCACTTGTTTTACCCCCTTGTCTTCATTCACTTTTTTTCTCTTTTCAAAAGGATCATCAACACTAAACTCACTCTTAAAATCAAAATTATTCGCAATTACCTCTTCATCATCTCGTATAACTTTTCTCACCTCTCCTCCTATCTTCTTTGGGGAACTCTTAGAATTACTATGGATTGAAAAAATAGCTTTTTCACCATTCATTCCTAGAGTAACCTCTCCTTGCTTGATATTAATCAAAGCATCCGATGCAGCAAGAAAAGGTCTCCCAAAAATGATAAGACTCTCAACATCTTCCTCAATTTCTAGCACAACAAAGTCAACGGGATAAACAAACTTACCCACATGAATGACCACATCCTCTATTACTCCTCTTGGTCTCACTTTAGAACCATCGGCCATTTGCAAACTCATTTTCGTTGGCTTCAAGTCATGCAAGCCCAACCTTTTGGCCATAGAGAGTGGCATCATATTCACGCTTGCACCTAAATCACACAAGACCTTCATCTTCTTACTTTCTTTAATATGGCAATTCAATGTAAAACTCCCCGGATCTCTAAGCTTTTATGGTAGATGATTTCGTATCAACTCACTACTCTCTCGAGTGAGCTTGACCATTTCCGGTTCATTATCTTTCTTCTTCTTTGCCATAGCATCTCTCAAAAACCTTGTATAATTCGGCAATTGCTCAATAGCTTCATGAAAAGGCATCTTTGAGTACAACTTTTTGAAAAGTTCAAAAAACTTTTTGAATCGATCATCAAGTTTATCTTTCAACCCTTTTGAAATTTCCACCTTCACCTCCTTTTCCACTTTCCCTTCTTCAACCTTTCTTTCCACACCCCCTATTTTACCTACCCCCTCAACTTTCTTCTCTTTTTCCATCACCCCTTTTCTACCCCCCAGACTTTCTTAACACTCTTCTCCAATTTCACATTCTTACAACAAAATGCTTCCTCCACTATCTCGTCATGAAACAATTTCAAAGGATCATTTCCTACCACCTCCTTTGCAACCTCTACACACATTATTGAATTACAATGCTCACGAGGATTAATTTCGGTGGTAGAAGGGAACTTACCCTTGTTGACTTGTGGACTCAAAGAAGAAGCAATTTGCCCAAGTTGATATTCCAAGCTCTTAATTTGACTTGCTTGTGTAGAGTACAAGTCATCAACCTTTTTGTTCATTTCACTATTTATCTTTCTAAATTCCCCTTCAAAATTATCAATCTTCTTCAAAATCAATGCCAAGGTGTCTTCAATGCTCCCCTTACCCTCATTATTAGGTGTCTTTGACCCCGGATCAATCCCGGGTGGCAATTGGATTGCCCCCTTAGGATTGGAATATGAAAAGTTCTCGTGCCTTCTATACGGGTTGTAGGGAGGATTGTAGGAAGAATTTCCTTGATTAGGATACGGACCCCCTTGTTGTCTAAAAGGTGGAGCAACATATGATGTCCTTTATTTACTTGGAAAAGAATTGTTGTATTGAGGATGACCCATGTAATTCACTTTTTCTTGAGTAGAGGTAGTAGGAGGAGGAATACTTTCGACAACACTTACTTGCATAGGAGCTGGAGCTTGGTTTTGGTTTTGGCCTCCATAGACCAAGTTCAACACATTTTTCATATTTTCCTCAAGAAGAGCAACTAGATCACCCGTTCCACTATTGGACTCTCTTTGAAAAGCATCATTTGCAGCTATATTTTCGATGATCTCATTGACTTGACGAATGGTCTTTGTCCAAACCGAGCCTCCAGCACAAGAATTTAAGTAATCCTTATCTTCTTCATGCAATCCTA
This sequence comes from Prunella vulgaris, assembly GCA_026898435.1. Lineage (NCBI taxonomy): Eukaryota > Viridiplantae > Streptophyta > Magnoliopsida > Lamiales > Lamiaceae > Prunella > Prunella vulgaris. The sequence goes on from JAPKLY010001661.1 coordinate 16,120, forward strand.
TGGTAAATGTCAAAAGAATATCTTCATCCCTCAAACCATGTTGAGGACAAGCCAACAACAAGGTTTGGTACCTCTCCCATGCACTATATATGGTTTCTCTAGCCTTTTGTCAGAAATTCTTTATCTCTTCCCTCGCCTTTAGCATCTTTGATGGAGGGTAAAATTTCTTGAGAAATTGGGAGCTCAACTCCTCCCATGTGGCTGCTTTCGGATTCATAGATCGAATCCATGCTTTAGCTCTCCCAGTCAAAGTAAAATTGAAGAATCGGAGCTTCTTCTCACTATCCGACATCCCTTTATACTTGATCGTGTCACATATCTCCATGAAGTTATTAAGGTGAGTGTTTGGATCTTCTCGATCACTCGATCCTTCAAAAGGAGATTCTTTTAACAACTTTAAGAGATTCGTATTAAGTTCAAACTTCTCAGCATCTATTGGTGGTCTTTCTATCCCATCATAATGCTCATTAACCCTCGGCTCAAAGTAGTCACGTAGCAATGGCTCATGGTTTTGAGGTGGGTTTACGATTTTTGGTCTTTGGTGTTGAGGTTGTGGTGGGTATTGATAGTAAGGATAGTTATGTGGAGGTGGTGGATAGTATGGTTGGTTCATTGGGTAATTTTGGTAGTTGGGATATTGAGGTGGGTAGTAAGGTTGATTTGGTGGTGGATAAGGTTGGTAATGATGTGGTATAGGTTGTGGTTGTGGAACCTCTCTTTGAGCCAAGTGCTCCTCACCATGATGCACTTGTTGTCTTAAAGGCTCTTCTTCTCTAATTTCATCTCGAGCTTCATTCATGTTATTCTCCATGTTCCCTTGATTCAATCTAGCTTCTCTTTTCTTTCTTCGTAGGCTCGTTTCAAGGTCTAAATCAAAGGGTAGTAGGTCTCCCCCTTGACTCCTTGTGTGCATATACCTACAAAGAAACAAGTATCAAACTCTCACAGTAATAACTAATCGAAAATAAAAGAAACAACAAATGACCAAACAAACGACCAAACAAAATAGCCATCATCATTATGCAAGAAATGTAAAGGAATGTAGAAAGATTACCTATTACAATGAAAATTGGAAAGATACAAGTTACCTCTAAATGCTATCTAACAATCCAGCAATAGAAAATGAAATTCAAACGGTAGGAACGTAGCTCTAGTTGAGACGAAGATGCAGGAGTTGACGGATCAACGATCAAAGCGGTAGATCAAAAATTATAGACAAAATCATAAGAAGAATTCTTATGAACCCAACTAGTAACTGCATCTCTCTCTCTCTAATCTAATCTAAGAACTCACTAATGACTTGAATTATGACTTAGATGCCTTGAGAATCTGATCCTTGGAGTATTTATAGTGCCCATAATGTTTAGTCCAAAATGTCCTTCATTAAACGCGCAAAAAGACGAAACAGCCCTCGAAATTGGGTCCTGCCGAGCCATCACACGAATGCACAACAGTGGCTGCACGAGTCCGGATTCGTGCGATGTTGGTCCTGAAACGAGTACAATCAGTGTATGGGGGGGAATACACTGATGTCAGATTTTTCTGAAACACTCAGAAAAATGCTCTTACACTCTCAGTCAGGATTTCCTGAATTACTCAGTATGCTGAAGGTCCACAGGGACAGCAGGGACAATTCAGTAATGAGTCAGATAAACTGAGTGTGAGTAAAGTGCCTGGAAGCTCAGTAGAGATAACAAACCTACTGACTGCTAGGAAGCGGGTCAGTTGGACTACTATCTCAGTGAGCTAGAGTACGTGCGGAAAGTGAGCCCTTAGGTTCTACTCATTTTAGTTTCTGAAAACATTTTCTCTGAACTTGCTTAGTAGATTGGTGGTTAAGGCAGAGTGCACAGTATTAAGATTCAGGATGATTGATTCAGTCCTGAAGATAAAAACAATGCAGAGTGTTCAGTTTATTATGATGACAGTTATGATCCTGAACAGAATAGTAAATTAGCACACAGGGGACTTTTTAACGTGGTTCGGAGATAACCAACTCCTACGTCCACGACCTGATTTAACAGGAAGCTATCCTCAAAACCCTGAGGATAGGTACTTGGTTTTTACGTGCCAAGGGACACGAATAGCCAACTTCCTCTCTTAGGAACTGACCCCTGGGCGTTTTACAAGTCCCAGTCCTTCTAACCAACCAATCTCACACCCTGAGTGGTTTGGTATTCTAGTTTCCAACTAAAATAGCTCTAGCAGTACAAAATAATGCTAAATATTAGAGCTATCGATCTAAGCAAATACAGAGTGAATCCTACTACAACACTAGGGAAATTTAATTGCAGAGTGTTGTTTATAGTATGCTTTGAGAGCTTGGATTCTTGAGAGTTTTCTCTTGGAAATTTCCCGTTAGCCTTGAATGGGTGCAAGGCTCTCCATATTTATAGGCAAGATTCAAAATAAATCTGTTGGAGGAGATCAAATCAAATCTTTCCTATTTTGGGGTGGTTGCAGGCTAGAAATACTGTTTGACCTAACCGCCATGCTTATTCTGGCAAGTTTGTCCCATCGCCTGCAACTCTGAGACGCATTAAATGCCGCATTAAATGCTGCGCAGACTCCGTACATACGTGTCGAAAGATCATTGGCTCTCCGTTCTAACTGCTAGTTGACTTTCAGACATTTGTCCTTCCTTGTACATTCAATACTCTGAGTCTCTTGTTAATAACTCAGTCTGAATGTTTGTCTTCATTGGAGTCTTACTGACATTCTCTTTGTCTCTTGTCCCATAGCATAAATAACCTTTTTGCCTTGGACTTACATGGTTCAGGTGATCTGAACTACTGCCCGGGTCAGGTCTTATGTGTCTTCAGCACAGCCTGATAGATTATTCAGCCCAGTATGTGTAACCTTTTTACTTTGGACTTACATGGTTCAGATAAACGGAACCAAGGCCTAAGTCAGGTCTTAAGTGCATTCAGCACAGCCTGATAGATTATACTTACTCTTCACTGACTAAGATCTGTCCTGAGTATGCTTAGTGTACTCAGTAGAAACATCAGTCAATGGTACTTCAGGATTGACTTCAGGACGGATTAACAGACTTCGATCTTCAGCTTCAGACCAGGCAATCTTCAGCAAGACTGACTGACTCCTTCAGGATGGATTATACTTCAGACTTCAGTAAATTGGGTCGACTCCAAAATTCTTCAGTCTTCAGCAAGTTCCTCCTGTATTGAATTCCTAACCTAACTATCCTGAATTATTTGATCCTGAACAACTATACTTAGGCAGATTCATCAGGGGTTTAGGGATCTAATCAAAATACTCAGATTGTCCCAACAATTTCCCCCTTTTTGATGATGCCAAAACCCTTAAGCAAATTCCTATTCATCTATACAATCAACTGACTTAGTCAGTGAGAACAACTCAGTACCACCTGACAAACTAGGTACTTAGTCTATAAGATGAAAACAAGGAATGGGTTAGTACAGTTCTTGATAAGGATTCAGAAAAGTAAATTCAGGAGTCAACAAGAAGTTGTACTCAGGAAAAATAAATAACTTCATTGATTGATATAAGAGTTACAATTATCCTGAAGCTATTACAATTCCTGAACAACTATTTCCTGATCTATTCTTCATCCTTATTCCAAGCAGCTAGAGGAATTTCATACATCTCCAAGACTCAGTTCAGGACCTGCTTCATCCTGTTCCGATCACCAACGGCCCCGGCAGCGCATCCTACTCTGACGACTTCTTCTGATATTGCTTTTCGGTCCAGTTGCTTGGAGTTCCTGAAGAGTGGAGGAGGATACTTAATGAATTCCGGAGGAGCAATATCTACACCTTCTGTGTCAGCATGTCTGATTATTTCAGCCCATAGATCCGGATGCTCCTGTGCTATCCAGTGATGGAGTATGACGTCTTTTTCTTCAGATTGATCGTTCCATAACCCCACCACATAGAATAGGTAAGCCCACCTATTCCGGATCAGAATCCACACCTCCAACATCTCAACTGGAATGAAGTCCTCGACGAACTGGAGAGGAGGAGGATCTTGATTTGGACTGACCACTATCTTCCTCTGAGTCTTTGTTCGAGATCCAGAAGGCACAATTTTCTTCTTCTGAACTTGCGAAGTCAGGTACTCATTGGACTCTTTTAGCCATTGGATCTGACTGAGCAGTGAAATCTCCTTCATCTTCGCTATCTTCTCCGCCTCAGTCATCACCACCTTTTCCTGAGTGGTCAACCCTGGATGCATCTGTTCCTCCATCTCCTTATACAAAGGTTCCAGAGCGAGATCCTCAGAGGGCCTCAACCTCTTCGGCTCTGAACCTTCAGCGGCTTCGATGGCAGCGATGGACCTTGTCCTTTTTCTATCCGCCGCTTTCAGTTCAGGGGGAAGTTCTTCTTCTTGGCTTTACCAGTAGTAGCAGTTTGCTTCTTCCCTTCTTCCCCATTTTTGGCATCATCGTCATTAATTCGCTTGACAACTTCATTTACTGACTCCGCCAACAACGTGAACTGACTGTCCATCTCAGTCTGTTTGCCTGCAGTTGCCCAATCTGCCCTGCCATCCCTCTTAGGCCGACACTGAGCTTATCAATGGCTGAATTGTGTGCAGCCTTCAGTCGACCTTCGAAGTTCGCCATTCTGTTGTCTAGGGCAGAGGCAATTTCAGCCTTCTCCTGTGCAGACATCTCACTCAGCAGCTCATCCTTCGGTTCAGCCTTCAGCTTGGCCAACTTTTCATCAACCAGTTGATCAATTCTTTCAGGCAGTTGTTGATCAAGAAAAGTGGCAAGCTTGTTCTCCTGCTGAGTTTGCGCATCAGAGACCATTTGATTGCAGCTTTGAATGACCCCTTTTGCTTGCTCAGAGATAACAGTGAGATCTACTGAGTGTTGAGTTCTGACTTCTCCAAGAAGATCAATGGCAGCATTCATGTCAGATCCCATATCATTCAGGTCACGATCCAGTCTATTCATCTTCTTGTTCAGCACTTCAGAATTTGAACCAACCCTACTAGTTTTTCTCTCGATGAGGATTACCCTTCTGTGAAGATTGGCAAGAGCTCGTGAGGAGTTCTGAACATATAGTTCCTCGAGGGTGATCCATTTTCCTCTGACTCGGATCAGACCTGGTGGACCCTCTCCTGAAGCCTCCACAGTCCCGGGTCCCAGGATTGCTTCATCGGCCGGTGCACTGACCCCTTCAGTGCCACCTTGTTGAGCATCATCATCAATCTCAATCATCTCTTTCTCAGCTTCCTTCACCACATCCTTCTCCACTTCAACTCTCTGAGGCTCGGGCTCAGGATAAATGCGACGGACAGTTCTGATAAAGTCTGCCACCTTGATCAGGTGATGTAGAGAATTAACGTCAAAATGATCAAAGAGGGCAGCTTCTGATTCAGTAATACTGTCCCATCCTCTCAACTCTCCGAGCTGACTGAGTTCAGGCCAGGTGGCGTTCCGGATCATAGCAAAGGTGCAAAGCTGCACAACTGCTTCCTTCTGAGCATCTGAGAGGTCAGGAAACCTCCTCTCCACCATCTCAGCAGTCGTTCCCCTTGCCACTATCTCAAAGTCTGTCAATGTGTTCTCGTCAGGCGCAGGGAATGGCCACGGATCTTCAGCCTGAACTCCTTCAGAAACCTCCTTCTGAACTGGTTCCCCCTGATCCTCACCCGAGGGGGCCTCCATACCCTGATAAGTTGAAGCAATGTCAAGAATTAGTGGGTTAGGATCAGTGGATGCAACATCCGGAATGGCAGAGATAGGGGCGATTTCAAGTGCAGCCTGAGCTGATTCCCTCTCCGGATGCGCGTGCTGAATCATTTCTTCAGCAGCCTTCTCTTCCACAAGCTTTTTCTATCGCTCTCCTGACCCCGGATATAAGAATTTCAGTTTCTGTTGCTTGGGTCCTGAGCGCTTGGGCTTGTCCTCCGCTGGCTTTGCAATATCGAACTCTGAAGATATGCCCGCCTGAGCCTTGACTCTCCCAGTCGTGCTCTCCTGAGCCTTCTTCTTCTGAGTCCGTGGTCTTCTCTTGATGCCAGCATCACCGGAATAGGCTTTGAAGAGATCTATCTTCGCTGGAATCTCGAGTGATTGGGCCTGATCCACATCACCAAGATCCAGGGTCTCCAAGATCAGAGAAATCTTGGTGCCAAAGTGCATTTTGGCCTCAAATGTCGCCTGACCCTCTGGCGAGTATTTGATCTTATTGGTCTCAGCTACCAGCAATTGGAGGAAGTAATCCTTCCAGTTAAAGTTATGCACTGAGGCGTCAGAGATTGCCATCATTGTATACAGTTTTGGCCGCGAGATCTGCTCCAGCCCTCCTGCAATTCCCATCACTCCCTGACTTGTCAGGTCAAAGAAATGACGATTCTCTGTCCTCAGCACGGATTTATTCAGACCTGATCTCAGAGCCACATCTCCATCACAGAGGGACTGGAGATAATCTTTCTCAGTCCCAAAACCATAATCCACAGGGCTCCGACCCGTATGAGGAAGATTTAGAACCTCTCTAATCTTTTGCCTCAGATTGAGAGTGACCCACCTCCTGGTCATCTCTTCCTCACCATCTTTCCCCTTCACACAAGAAGTTAGGGGAATGCATGTCTCCCACTCCTGGGAGTCCTTGTTCTGCGCCATTTTAAGATAGAATGCAGCAACAAGTCTGGGGTGCAGTCTCTGGGGTCTGGCAGTGATGAAACGAAGGAGACCTGCATTATTGAACAGCTCCTTTACAGGGAGTATATCAGAATGACTGGAGGTAAAATCTTCATATGGTTCCCAGTGAATTTCATTTCGTAGATGAAAAAGATTTCCAAATAATGAATGTACGGAAGGAGAAGCCATGGAAATAATATGAAGAATGAAGAAGGTCGATTCACAGAGAGAAATATATCAAGAAAAGATTTAGGTGCATAAAAGTTGCAATAGCACAAATTTCCCTTATTTATACTAAAATTCAGTTTTAATCGGATGGCTCAGAAAATAGTGACTTATGAGATTCAACGATTAAGATTAAAGCGCAAGATGCAAGGAGACTCTTCGGATTTTCAAAAGTAATGGGTCAAAACTTTATTGAAAACTGTTCCCGCCCACTGTGCATTAAATGCGCGACAGAGCATGTCCGTATTTAATTCAAATAAATTGTATTAAATAATAACCGAATATTAAATGAATGGCTGGGATTAAATGACAAATTAAATTGATTTGACAATACAGCAAACAGTATCAAGGATAATGCACGCAAGATCTGATGACTGAAAGAGAATCAGGAAACATACCAGTTAGTCAGATTTGTATTCTGACTGATACCACAAGTGACCTATCAGGATGACAAGCCCTGAGTTCAGTGTCCTGAATCTTAGTCAGTCTATACTGATCATCCTTTTCATACTGAATGTTCCCCCTACAACCATTTACAATCTCTCTGAGATTCCTTCATCCTGAGTCCATATTAGTCATTCCCCCTGACCTTGAGCATTCTGATCAGAGATTCAGATTGAATCTCTTAAGCCTGGGTCAAGGAGTCCTAATTCTACTGATAACTCAACAAATCTAGTTTCAGGCAAAGCCTTAGTCAGTATGTCAGCTCTCTGCTTATCAGTAGGGACCCTCTCCATCCTGATGTCCTTCTTCTCAACATGATCTCTGATAAAGTGATGCCTGATGTCTACATGCTTACACCTTGTGTGTAAGACTGGGTTTTGGGATATGGCAATGGCACTATTATTGTCACAATAAATTGGGACTTCAGTGGCCTCAACTTGGTAGTTTCTCAGTTGCTGTTTCAGCCAAAGGATCTGAGAACAACAACTACCTTCCGCCATATACTCAGCCTCAGTAGTAGACATTGCAACACTGGTTTGCTTCTTAGAAAACCAAGAGATCAGTTTACTCCCTAGAAACTGATATGTGCCTGTAGTTGATTTCCTATCAAGCCTACAGCCTCCATAATCTGCATCTGAATAGCCAGTCAGTTCTAGGTTGTCATCAGAGGGATACCAAAGTCCTAGATTTACTGTACCTCTCAGGTATTTCAGTATCTTTTTGGCACTCTCTAGATGACTCTTCTTTGGATCAGACTGATACCTTGCACAAACTCCAACTGCATAAGTGATGTCAGGACGACTAGCAGTCAGATACAATAAGGATCCTATCAGTGCCCTATATTCAATCTGATTTATTGAGACTCCTTCTTTGTCAGGGTCCAGCTTCTCATTTGTGTTCATGGGAATACGTGAGACTTTGCTGGTCTGAACTCCGAATTTTTGAATCAAATCCCTCTCATATTTGGACTGATTTATGAAGATTCCGGAGTCAGTTTTCCTGACTTGGAGACCCAGAAAGAAATTCATTTCTCCCATCATTGACATCTCAAATTTCCCAGTCATCAGCTTGGAGAATTTCTCACAAAGCTTCAGATTAGGAGATCCAAAAATTATGTCATCCACATAAATCTGAACCAAGAGAATGTCCTCCCCTTCGGATATCCGGAAAAGGGTCCTGTCCACTGTTCCTTTCACGAACCCGTGGTCTATCAGGAATTGGGATAATGTATCATACCAAGCTCTCGGAGCTTGCTTCAAGCCATAAAGAGCTTTCTTCAGGTGATATACCTTATTTCCAACTTCGAAACCTGGAGGTTGTTCCACATAGACCTCCTCGTTTAGTACACCATTCAGAAAAGCACTCTTTACATCCATCTGATACACTTTGAATTTCTTGAATGTTGCATATGCCAGAAATAACCTGATTGCTTCCAACCTTGCGACCGGAGCAAAGGTCTCATCATAGTCGATTCCTTCGGCCTGAGAGTAACCCTTTGCCACTAGTCTGGCCTTATTCCTGACTACAACATTCTTCTCATCCCTCTTATTCTTAAAGACCCATTTGGTGCCAATGACATGTTGACGCCTAGGTCTCTCAACTAACTCCCAAACCTGATTCCGCTCAAACTGATTGAGCTCATCCTGCATGGCTAGGATCCAGTTGGGATCAGCAAGAGCTTCTTCTATGCTCTTAGGTTCCTAATCACTCAGGAAACAACAAAACATAGCGCTCTCACCAAAGGACAACCTAGTCCTGACCCCTTCATTGATATCACCAATGATATCAGTCAATGAGTGATCATCTAGCCACCGCCTCCTGCTGACGGGAGCACTGGGAGCTGCTGACGTTCCCTCGCCTGATCCTGAAACGTTAGTCTCGATAATAATAGACAAAGAACATGAACGAGCAAGAACAGGGGATACTGAGTCATTTCCTGAGGGTTGGCCAATATAAGGGACATTGTTTCCCCCTACAGTGTTGGACTCAGTAACTGTCTCAGCTGCAGAAGCATCATCACCGACAGTACGTACCTCAGGTTGAGTCTGTCCCTCCGTCTGAGACTCAACATCTTCCGAGGCTGGGGCTTGCTGAGGGTTGACCTGAGGTCCATCCTGATCTTCATCATCATAATCCCATCCTTTGGGAACACTAACAAGCTTGATCTTGAATTCAGGATTTTTCAGACTCAGTCTTGTTATTCTCTTGGTAACCCCCTCAGTGTCAGAACTCGGAACCTATTTCCTATGCACTGATGCAGTCTCATCAAACACAACATGAGGTGTTTCCTCCATACAAAGGGTCCGACAGTTATACACCCTGAAGGCCTTACTGACTGAGGAGTATCCTAAGAAAACTCCCTCATCAGATTTGCTATCAAAGGCTTTCAGCTGGTCTTTCCCATTGTTCAGGATGAAACACTTTCACCCAAAAATATGGAAATAAGAGATGCGAGGCTTCCTCTTGTTCCAAGTTTCATAAGGTGTCTGAGCATGTTGTTTGTTCAGCATAGATCGGTTCTGAGTGTAGCAAGCATTGTTGATTGCTTCAGCCCAGTACTTCTTGGGCAATCCTGACTCAGCCAACATGGTCCTGGCAGCTTCCTTCAGGGTCCGATTTCTTCTTTCAGCTACCCCATTCTGCTGAGGGGTCCTGGCTGCAGAAGTCTCATGAGCTATACCATGGTTAGTACAAAAGTCAGTTATAATATAGTTTATAAACTCAGTTCCTCGATCTGATCGGATCTTGACTATGCTCTGACCCTGTTCAGTACTCAATTGCTTGAGTAACTCTGGAAGCTTGACCTGAGTCTCCTTTTTGTTCAACAAGAAAATAACCCATGTGTACCTGGAATAATCATCAACAACAACAAGGGTATATTTCCTACCATTTATGTTGACAGGAGTAATTGGACCAAAGAGATCCATATGCAGAAGCTGAAGCACTCTGTCAGTTGAGAAGGCTTCATTCTCTTTGAATGATGCTTTGGTTTACTTGTCTTCCTGACATGCTCCGCACACGTGGTCTTTGCTAAAAACTTCAATGGGTAGACCATCTACAAGAGAAAGTCTAGAAATTTTGTTAATAATCTTGAAGTTTAAGTGACTCAGGCGTTTATGCCAAAGCCAACTGAGCTCAGAGGAGCTCTTAGAGACCAAACAGGTTTCAGGAGAGCTGCTCTTGAAGTCAGCAAAATATACATTACCCTTCCTGACACCTGTAATCAGAACCGGTAGTGTAGATTTGTCCTTCACAAGACACATGTTAGATGTAAATTCTACACTATATCCTCGGTCACAAAACTGACTGACCGAGAGTAAGTTATGTCTCAGTCCCTCAACTTATGATACATTCAGTACACGGACAGAGCCAATAACAAGGGTTCCGAATCCTCTGGTGAAACCCTTAGAGTTATCACCAAAGGTTACCTGCGGGCCTTCCTGAGCTACATAATCCTGAAGGAGATCACGAAATCCGGTCATGTGCCTGGAACATCCTGAGTCCAAGTACCAGTCCTTCATCAGATCCTCCTTCCTCTTCTTGTAGCCCGCAGCGACCTGAAAAGAATCAGGCCTCAGGTACCCATCTCGTATTGGGTCCTACTGAGTCAGCCATACCCTTCGGGATCCAGATTTGTTTAACAATTCTGATAGCATCAGAAGTGTAAACCTGTCTCCCTGAAACATCAACATACACAGCCTTCTTCCTTTGTGCCTGGGAAGTTGAGGGTGTATGGGTGTCAGCCTGAGGTTCAGGAGTCCTATATTGATTCCTGGGGGTGGGCCTCCTGTTCCTCCTTGGCCTGGGTGCATTGGGCTGAGTTTGATCCCGAGAAGGAGCAGCTCGGGCCTGACCTCTCGGCACTTGAGGTCTGGCCTGAGTGTTACCGAAGTCAGGTCTCCGTTGCCTTTCAGAGACCATCTGGTTTGTCCTTCTCCTTTGATGATTGGGACGCTCCTGATGGGCTCTGTGCCCTGTCTGAGGAGTCTGGACCTCAGTAGTCCTTGGTTGTGCCTGAGGCCTCCTCTGTCCTGAGTTCCTTCCACTCTGAGCATTTCTAGGTTATGCCTGAGAAGTGCTAGGGGCAGAGTTCTTCCCAGATTGAGGATTCCTAGGCTGAGCCTTGGAGTTCCCTTGATCTGTCTTCCTTGACTCAAGATGAGGAGCCTTGGCCTTTCCCTTAGGTTTTGGCCTTGGTTCCTCAGTCCTTTGCCTGACAGGTTCAGCAGGCATTTTCTCCTTCCCTTTGCCCTTGTCCTGACGAGCAACACTTGAGCTCTTGTCATCAGTTAGGGCAGGGACAAACTTCTTCTGAGAGTTGCTCCCTGAAGCACCTCTCCTTTTCTTGCCCTTTGGGTCTTTTGAGGCATCATAGCCCAACCCAGCTTTTGCACCATCAATCAGCTGAGAGAAACTGGTTAACTCATCGACCACTTGGGTAGATGTGTCTAACTTCTTCAACTTAACCTCAAGATGCTCATTTGTTTCTTTCAGGGCCTCAATTTCAGTGGTGTACTGAAGCACCAACTCTTCATGAGCTTTCTCTTTTGAGATCAGCTCAAGATCCCAAGTAGTTTGCTCAGCACAAAGGCGAGCTTGCCACTCAGTTTCGAACATCACTCTAAGAGCAATTCGCTCAATCATCAGTTGTTCCTGAGCAAGGAACAGATCGGTATCACGAGTCTCAATCAGCGAGCTGATTACACCCTTCAGTCTTTCTACCTCTAGTGGAGCTTCATCATGCTTGTTTCGAGCATGAAGCAGCTCTTCCTGAAGATGTACTAATCTGAGGGCTTCCTCAGTATCTCTTACTCTGAGAGACTCAGTTAGCCAATCGTTCTCTCCACTCAGTTGCGCATTCACATCCACAGTGTGAGTATGAGTCTCCTGCAGCCTTGAGAAGTCAACCATCAATTGCTCTAGGGCGAGCTGAAGGTCGAGTTCTCCTGCTGAATCTGAGCTAAGCTCAGGTGCGTGATCAGGAGAAGAGGCAGAAGAACATACCTCATCATCTGCCATCAGGCAGAGGTCATCATACTCCTCATAGGAGAAGAGTTCAGGGGACCGGCGTCCTGGGCCATCTGAATCTGAGGAATCCTCAGCAAGCAATGCTCTCCGGTCTGATGCCCTGAGCTCTCTCTTGGCTCTCCGATCCTCTCGCTCATGAGCACTGAGCTCCGGACAATCATACTGATAATGTCCGGTCTTCTTGCAGTGGTAGCACTGATCTACATCAGAAGCAAACTTTTTATCAGTGTACCTTTTATCTGATGACTCCCTCCTGCTCCCTGATGATCGTTCAGGTTTGGAGCTGGATCTTCTGGGCTCATCATCTCTCCTCTTCTCATCTCTTCGTCGCTCAGGCTCATTGCGATCCCTCCTAGAATCTGAACCCCTCATTTCTTCTCTTCGGGGACTCGATCTCCTGGGGCTGGAGTACCTGCGATCATGGCTGTCAGTATAAAATTTCTTATACCTTCCGAATCGAGAGTTCAGTTTCTCGAAAACCCTCGCCATCAGGCTGTACTCCAAGGCTAGCTCATCCTTGTTCATGTCCTTCAGAGACTCAGAGCCAGATCCAACCTCAGGCTCAGGAGTAGCTTTAAGAGCCACGCTCTTTTCCTTTTCAGGAGTCTTCTCCTCACTAACTTCCTCACTGACAACACCCTTCTTCTTCCTCTTATCGAGGTCGAATTCCAAAGCATTTAACTCTGAGAATAAGTGAGAGTGAGTAATGTTGGTAAGATCCTGAGTGTTCTTCAGTAAGATCACTCCTGTGTCCCATCTTTCAGGGAGACAGTTCAGGATTTTAGAAGACACCTCCCTCTTGGGAAACTCCTTCCCAAGGGTTGCTAGCTCGTTCATCATCTTAATGAACCGAGCTTCCATCTGATCGAAGGATTCTCCTTCTAACATCCGGAAGGCCTCAAACTTCCTGATAGCAAGATCTCTCTTGTTCTCCTTGATCTTTTCTGATCCCTCACTCAACTCCCTCAGAGCATCCCAGATCTCCTTTGCAGTCCTCAGATGCATGAGCCTGACCGAATTCTCGTAAGAAACAGTGTGGAGTATAATGTTTTTGGCAACATTATCCAGTCCGATTTGCTTAATTTGATCAGAATTAAGCGCGGACCTCTCCACTTCTTCATCTCCGGAGGCTGGAACAGGAACATTGCCAGCAACAGGCCAGGTCGTCTAAAGATTCCTCATAAACTTGATCGGACCCTGCTCAATCACCAGAGGCATCTGATCATGGATGGAATAGAGATGTGCGAGTACCCTGAATTTCCAATAGTCATAATTATAAATAGAGAATTCAGGAAGGTTGCCCTCGAGACGTTTAGAACCGGATGCCATGATATGCAGTTTTCAGAAACGAGATCTATTCAGTTGACCACCAAAAGTTTCCCCTCATAAACTATTGGTAAACAAAGTCAGTGGTCTTTTGAACCACCGCTCTGATACCACTTATTGGTCCCAAAACGAGTACAATCAGTGTATAGGGGGGGAATACACAGATGTCAGATTTTTCTGAAACACTCAGAAAAATGCTCTTACACTCTCAGTCAGGATTTCCTGAATTACTCAGTATGCTGAAGGTCCACAGGGATAGCAGGGACAATTCAGTAATGAGTCAGATAAACTGAGTGTGAGTAAAGTGCCTGGAAGCTCAGTAGAGATAACAAACCTACTGACTGCTAGGAAGCGGGTCAGTTGGACTACTATCTCAGTGAGCTAGAGTACGTGCGGAAAGTGAGCCCTTAGGTTCTACTCGTTTTAGTTTCTGAAAACATTTTCTCTGAACTTGTTTAGTAGACTGGTGGTTAAGGCAGAGTGCACAGTATTAAGATTCAGGATGATTGATTCAGTCCTGAAGATAAAAACAATGCAGAGTGTTCAGTTTATTATGATGACAGTTATGATCCTGAAAAGAATAGTAAATCAGCACACAGGGGACTTTTTAACGTGGTTCGGAGATAACCAACTCCTACGTCCACGACCTGATTTAACAGGAAGCTATCCTCAAAACCCTGAGGATAGGTACTTAGTTTTTACGTGCCAAGGGACACGAATAGCCAACTTCCTCTCTTAGGAACTGACCCCTGGGCGTTTTACATGTCCCAGTCCTTCTAACCAACCAATCTCACACCCTGAGTGGTTTGGTATTCTAGTTTCCAACTAAGATAGCTCTAGCAATACAAAACAATGCTAAATATTAGAGCTATCGATCTAAGCAAATACAGAGTGAATCCTACTACAACACTAGAGAAATTTAATTGCAGAGTGTTGTTTATAGTATGCTTTGAGAGCTTGGATTCTTGAGAGTTTTCTCTTGGAAATTTCCCGTTAGTCTTGAATGGGTGCAAGGCTCTCCATATTTATAGGCAAGATTCAAAATAGATCCGTTGGAGGAGATCAAATCAAATCTTTCCTATTTTGGGGTGGTTGCAGGCTAGAAATACTGTTTGACCTAACCGCCATGCTTATTCTGGCAAGTTTGTCCCATCGCCTGCAACTCTGAGACGCATTAAATGCCGCATTAAATGCTGCGCAGACTCCGTACATACGTGTCGAAAGATCATTGGCTCTCCGTTCTAACGGCTAGTTGACTTTCAGACATTTGTCCTTCCTTGTACATTCAATACTCTGAGTCTCTTGTTAATAACTCAGTCTGAATGTTTGTCTTCATTGGAGTCTTACTGACATTCTCTTTGTCTCTTGTCCCATAGCATAAATAACTTTTTTGCCTTGGACTTACATGGTTCAGGTGATCTGAACTACTGCCCGAGTCAGGTCTTATGTGTCTTCAGCACAGCCTGATAGATTATTCAGCCCAGTATGTGTAACCTTTTTGCTTTGGACTTACATTGTTCAGATAAACGGAACCAAGGCCTAAGTCAGGTCTTAAGTGCATTCAGCACAGCCTGATAGATTATACTTACTCTTCACTGACTAAGATCTGTCCTGAGTATGCTTAGTGCACTCAGTAGAAACATCAGCCAATGGTACTTCAGGATTGACTTCAGGACGGATTAACAGGCTTCGATCTTCAGCTTCAGACCAGGCAATCTTCAGCAAGACTGACTGACTCCTTCAGGATGGATTATACTTCAGACTTCAGTAAATTAGGTCGACTCCAAAATTCTTCAGTCTTCAGCAAGTTCCTCCTGTACTGAATTCCTAACCTAACTATCCTGAACTATTTGATCCTGAACAACTATACTTAGGCAGATTCATCAGGGGTTTTGGGATCTAATCAAAATACTCAGATTGTCCCAACATGCGAGCATTCATTCGCTCGTCAGCACCCGAACCAGAGATTTTGTGCACGAATCTGGCTCATCGTCGCACGAGCTCGGCTAGTCGGCACACGAACCAAGCTTCGACTCGTTCGATCGATCCTCGACTTCCTCGTTTTCTTCATATCTTGAGTTCTAGAGTTCCGATTGACTCGATTCTTTTTCCGTTGCGAACCTCTCTTCGAACCCTTCGACATGGTATATCATTTGCCTCCATTGGATCAACTCACAATTTCTGGATTTTTATGAACTTGCTCATCTTTTGCCGATTTTGCTCGTTTTCACTATAAAACACAACTTTCTAGCCAAAAAGGATTAAATGCACAAAGTATAGCATTTTAGGGTCAAATATGAACATAAGCACATCAAAATCATGTAGAAATGGATGCAAAAACATGCAATTATGACCCTAATCAGTAACCTATGTGCCTCATTTTCCAACGGCATGATTCTTTATTGCCAACGGTTACATTCACATACAACGGTCATATTTATTAGTTATTTCCAATCATTTTTTTTCATTTTTTAGTATCTAATTAATGTCTATGTTAACCACATTTCAATTAATGTTTCTTCTTCACCCCATTTAATGTTGTTGTCAATTGGCCCACAGAATTGTTAAACAACACTCTTATTGCTGTATTTATTTCACCCCATTTATTTCATACTATGCCAACTATTTATACCACACACCTCACGCAATATAACCATATGTATTTATATTCCCCGTAAATTGTTGTATTTATTTCATCATTTATGTGCTTGATTTTTTATTTCTTTCTAATTACTATCAACACTCCAATCAAAATTTCAAATTGACAAGATATACCCTATATTTTGAAATCGGCATTACAGCTGTACCTATACCATATCAATCACATATAGATTGTATTTAGTTACTTATTTATCAACCAAGCATGTCATATTAGCCTTTGTAATACATTATTCTCACAACTCACACTCTCCCTACTCTCAGTCAATAAGCAAAAAAACACATCTCTTCAGTCTTATGCTTTCATAGGCGGCGTAGTTGGTAGACACAACATCCTCATTCACTCATGTAATTATCCAATGCCCAATCAACACATGTCCGTACCTATTACGCATCATAGCTCTCTGTTGACGGCGTCGGCTTTGCTGTATTGACATGTTTCAATTGGTGGTCATATTATTTTACCGCCAAAACTCAATGAATGTCTACTGGTTCATTGATTCACATATATATACAACCCCTTGGGTTCACACTCTCCATCTTATCTCAAACAAAAAATACACCACACTTTTGTATTACACTACACCCCTATCTCAATGAAACAGTCGGTTCTCCCGCCGTCCCTGGAGGTTGGGGGAACCATTTTACCACCGGAAATAATGGCTAAAATTATGAGTAGGATCCCACCAAAGCCGTTCGCTCAGTGTAAGCTCATGAACAAGGGTTGGTTATCCATGATTGAAAGCCCATTCTTTGACCTTGATCTACATCAAGAGCAAATGAAGAATGACAATGCATCCGGGTTCATTTTGCAGAGTCAATACGGCTTCTACACTCTGTGCTACAAGGTTCCTGATGCAGGAGTTGGAAAAAATTTTCGCCTCACACTCCCAGACGACCCTCTGGAGTATGTCATTTCTTCTTGCGAAGGACTCGTCCTGATGTGCACCGTTGATGATGATTTCTACCTCTACAACCCAACATCTGGCGAGGTGTGTGCTTTTCCCCATGCTCTTATCCACTTTCCTCCCGGAGCCTCTCATGCTTTCGTGTTCTATGGAGTGGGTCGTGTACCTGGGAGCCATGGCTATAAGATACTGCGGATTGCGCTTTTTAACACATCATATCTTCAGTCCGAAGTTCGCTGCTTCTCCACTGACACTAAAGTATGGAGTACGATGTCGCTGTTCCCTTTGAGCATCCTGTTTCAAGCCCTGATGTCTACGTGGGTGGTCGCCTAAACTGGTTGGTTACTCAAAAATTCCTTCCTTTGACTGTTGCTGCTTTCTGTTGCAAGGAGGAAGTTTATTCCAATATTGAACTCCCACCCTCTGTTGTTGGACTCCAAACTTTTGGTGAAATAGGCTGCCTCGATGATCAGAAATTGTGCGTATATGTGTGTCCTTCGAAGGATTTCAGCTCTGGATTCTGGAAGATTACAACAACCCACTGTCATGGTACCATTTGCAATTTGCTCCCGGGTACCCATTTTCATACGATGAAATCATCATGTCCATACAACCTCTTCGCATCAATAAGACCGATGACCGTGTCATACTCTTTCGCGTTGAGCCATGGGGTAAATTCGTTGAGTATGACATTATTTCGCAGACCTATGCCGTGGTTCCCGCTCCAAATTGGGAGGAAGAGTTGTGTACCGTTTTCCCATTCGTGCAGTCTCTGGTCTCCCCTCATGCGTTGCTAGAAGCTTAGATGTTAGTTCTTTACACATGATCAAACCCGAAAGGACTAATATTATATATGTGGTTGTTATATCTTTTTGCATTTTGCTCTGGGTTTGGCTTGTGTAAAATATCACCTTTTGTTGCATGTGAAATGCCTATCATACACAACTAACTGCCGAAAAGATGACAACTCATGCTGCCCTTGCATCTTCTTTGTAAAACTGGTGTAACCTCACACCCCATGCATCAACCACCTGTAATAAAGAAAACAGTTCATCAATCATATAATATACATATTATTTCGTGCTTACACTGTATATTCACTGATTTTTTATATGTACCCCAGTCAAAATGCTTTCATGATGCAGGACTGCCACAACGTCCTTCATGTAGACAACACTCATTGCGTTTTCTGCGCCCCAAATCACCCGTACATTTGGACTTCATATAAGATAGGAAAAGTTTAATCGCATATTAGTCGCACAAATAATATATACATATATAAGCGTATACTAATTCAATGGCTGGAACACATGGCTCGTAGAAAAAAAAACTTACTCAACTCCCTTCTTTGTTTCCATCCACTGCTCCTCGATCAACGCCCTCGTGGCATCTGACGTCTTACGGACTGCTGGGTATTTGGTCTCCCACCTCAGCCTATGGTGTTCTTTAGCACCCTCGTGTGCTGCCACCAGCTCCGCTGTGTTCATCTGAGGCGTCCGTTCTACTACTTTCCGGCTCATATTTTGAGTTCTTGTTTTGACACCGCGAGTAACGGTGCTGGGTGATACGCCGGTCTTACTCCTTGTCCTCATTGGCACCGGCGTTGTCTGCACACCTTCTTCGTCCATGCACTCATACAATTTAATCATATCTACCAGCACTTCATTTTCGTCAGCCAGTTTCTTCCTTTTTGTTTCCAAAATGCAAAGATCCGCTGCCATATCAAGCTTATCCAGATTGTCCTCATTGTCAAGTATTTGCATCAAGGTCGGATCTGCCAACGCATCCATCTTCTCTGTCATCAGTTTCACCTCGCATTTTAGCCTCTCTATCTTTGCATCCCTTTCCCTCAATGCAGTGTTGTGCAAATCGGCCATTAATCCCATTTTTCTGTTATACTCCTCTGTCAACATCTTGATTGCAACATCCTTATCTGCAATTGTCAACCCACACTTTATTAGTTCCTTCCTTAACCTGGCAATCTCGATGCTCCCAACCACTTCTTACGGGCGTCCTTTTTTCGTTGCTGCTTTCGACGTCGCTGTTTTATCGCCTGAAACCCCTCTACCAGGATCTTTCTCAGCATCTACACCTTTGCATTTAGGGGTGGTGTCGTTTGGCCCAGTTCCAACTACATGTTCGCATTTACCTCCCACAACTGAACCTTTTATATTCTGCCCGGATAATAGTTTCTCGCACGTATCAGCCAGCATCGTCCCTATATCATCCAACCCTTCAGCTGGCATATAATCCCACATGGTTTCTTCTGTCTCATCTGGTCCATCACTGCCATCCGTGCCCTAAAAAAGCTCAGCATGCCCTGGTCCTTCATTGATCAGATTGTCCGCTGCCACCTGATTAGGCTGGTCCACACACTGTTGTTCTTTCTCATTTTGGGGTGAATCTGATCGAAGATCCACAGTTGGATGCACCCCTTCATCAGCACCAGTGTCCCATGGGGCTTCTATCTCATTGACTGTACTATCCCTCAACCCTCTCTCTGCGGAGTCACTTGTCACTTTAAGGCTCTTCTAGAGAGACATCATTGCCCTCACCTTTTCCTTCTCATATGATTTTGGACGCAGGTTTACTCTTGGCACCTACATTCTTTGAATCTCACAACAATTACTTATAATACATGTGCACAAATTATGTTTGCATCACACAAACTCATGTATGATTCATGTATTCAGTGGAAAACACATATTTTAAAGGTCTTTTATTACCATTGGCATTTGAAGTCTATTCGGCTTAAATCCATTTATCTTGTCATGCAATGCCTGTAAATCCCACTTCAAAATTCTCAGAAATGCGCCATTGTCCATAGCTTCAATGATGTCGAAGTGTTCACACAACAAGAACTACAAATTAACCAATGAAAACTTGGCATTAATACATACGAACAGACTGTTAACATTTGTTACAGCTTAATTTATGTAAGATGTAATATAACGTACCGGTAGTACCATAACACAACCTGCCACCTTTAAGTTATCACTCTTCTTCAGCTGCCCAAGCAACACATCCACTATGACACTACACTAGTCGTACTCCCAAATCTCCTCAACATTCTCCAAGTACAGTGTGTAGTGCCATGGTATCGAGAAATTATGACCCGGACACAGAACTGATGTCATTAAGTAAAGGTGGACTAATCTGGCAACGTCTGCATCACACTCAGCATACGTCATTTTTGCAACACCAAACAGTTTTGCGAACACGTGGTTTTTTAATAGAACATATCCCCCATCCGTGTCATTCAACTCCTCTGCAAAGCATCTCCTCACCCACTGCGGTATATTGTACTCCGTTATCCTTAGTGGGACTGGCTTCGAACCTCCAGTAACACCAAATATCAGGCTTACGTCCATGCTTGTTAACTCGATCTGATGCCTGCCAATTATAAATGTTCCAGTAGGCGCGTCGAACGTTGCCATAAAGTTACAAAAAATCTGCTTCATACTTGCCCCACCGTTCCCTCCATAAATTGTAATCAGATCATATGATTGCACTTACTAATAACCAAAATGTGGTCTTTTTAACAACTCCCAACTACCTCTCGTTGAGCCTCAGACTTTTCAATTCTCTCACAGTTGTCACCAGGTTGCTTCTGAAGTGCGTGACACCAGTTTGCAATGCCATTTTCCCTACACCAGGTTTACAAATAAGTATAAGGTCACACGGACCACCTAGTCACACGTACCATCTGCAGTGTATACCCCGTTGAACTTACAATATTAACTTACCAAACTGGTTTCGTGGAACTCTATACCCACTGCTCCACTCGGATGTGGATGCATCCAACAACTCACTTATCACACCTTTCTTTTGACTTTGGCCACCTCTCTCAGATTGTGAGCCTGCACTGCGCATATTGTCACCCCCCTCTTACGTTTCTTGCGTACCATATTTTTTAGCCCCCCTGCATGAAATGTAACACATATTACTCACCATTATGAAGCATCAATCCAACATGGATGCACATAGCCTAATTCAGATGTACAATTTTTTCCACATTATATTCAAATAATTTTCTGTGTGTGCCTAGCCTGCAGCGGTTGTATTATTCCGCACAGCATTGGCCGAGACTTTCCTTGTATCAATTAAAATTCTCTGTTCCGTAAGTTCATGTTGCAAATATTATCAAGACCGCATAAGATTTTTTTATATGGTTGCTGACATCTAGCAAGCATCAATGATCACATTCTGCTACATTGTTTCTAGAACCTTGTTTGATATTATACTGTGTAAGACTAACCTTCGTCAGCTGTAACGGATCTGGTCCATGCCTTTCCTTTCCCTGCTTCGAATAAACATTTTATTGCGTTAGTTCAGGTCGTCATTAATATCAACTACGGTACATTTAACTACTGTATTTTTTAGATTTTTCCATATTACAGATGAATCCGCTTACAGGACAGTCACTAATCATGGTACGAAGCCTAGCACATTACAAATGTAAATAACTCCATTACATGTTCACAGAACCAGTACATACACATACCTTTAAGCGCATTCTCTCTCTGTTTGCGATGTCCTCGCGATGGATCCATTTCTGCACACCATTTTTTCTATGTTAGTAGTTCACATGTCATATCAGTTACACATCACCCTTCTAATAGTTTGCTCACCGCTACGTACATATACAGTCAACAACATATTTAGCTCGTATAGCATCCACATAATCACCTCTCAAACTATATCCCTTTATTTGAGCAGTATGTATGTACATAACTTATGTGCGCATTATAATTTTATTAGGTTAGTTCATCATTATCAAACCAGTTGTATTAAACTATAGTCTATCATTTTTTTCTCTGGTTTTTTGTCTACAGCTATCAAACAGCATTACGTACGCCCAACTACAAGCACATAACTTCATTCATCTGTATTGTTTTCTACAACCTTGTATTCTCTAAAGTGTATGTGACTAACCTTCATCATCTTTATCAGATCTTTGAACTGTCGGGCCTTTCCTTGATTCTAAAGTTTGGTTAC
>JAPKLY010001662.1:0-29208 GCA_026898435.1 Prunella vulgaris
TACCATCACGATATTTGAAGCATTGATGTAGTGTGGAGGGTACCACAATATCTGTGCAACCATGGACGTTCCAAGACCATCTTATATGATGTCTTTGCATCTATAACATGGAAGAATACGACTGAGGTCATCTCATCAATCAACAAGTAGAGTGTGAACATGATGAGAGCTCTTTGCTGAACCCTTGGATCATCAAGCGGTTGTTCGTGAATTCGTCTGTTGAGACTCCTAATTTCGCCTTTATCCTTAGAGGCAATGTATTTACTCTCGAACCTCCATTGATTAAAATTATATTCACCTTTTGTTGTAAAGTATAGCCCATCACAAATAATGACCAATTATGAGATTGTGAATGATGTATCAAGTCATCATTTGTGAAGATAACAAATGGCGAGTGGTCATCATCTTTGTCATCCAACTAGCATGACTCATTACTTCCCTCGTCAATCACTTGGCATATAGCCTCGCTATTTTCCACGATGAGGATATTGACAGTAGTCTTGTTTATGTCTAGTATTATCTTTCCTTGTTCGATTAGTCGCATGACCATATCCTTGAATACGAAATAGTATTGAGTTGGGTACCCCACCATCCGATGATACTCGAAATATTTAGGATCATATGTGCGTCCAACTTCATCCAATCATTTTGCATCAGTAACTCAATAAGTTGCACTTTAAATAAATCATCGAAGATGCCGAAACATCAAAGTTTAATAAAGAATATTACTTTTGTTGCCTCTCCTTCAAGGTAGCTTTTCTCGGCACATTATTTTGTGTAACACTTTTTCCTTTGTCGTGCATCATTATCAATCCTACTGAATTTAATTGTTGCTGCGGTTACTGTTATTGATTCTTTGTTTGAAGCTTTGGCAAAGGGCTTGCCCCCTTTCTTGATTTCTTACTTGTTTTTGAATCTACGAGACTCTTGAGCTGGTGGTCCATAAATTCCGTTAGTTGTGTCATCAATCATTACCACCTTATACAGCTCCCAATTCTTCTCTCATGAATATGGAGAGAGAAGTAGCTCTGTCATCAGATGGAGGCATAGTTGTTGCACGCCGCCGCCTTTGATGAGGATGTGTGCATGGAAATCCTTCTCCGTCTGCCAATTAAATCAGTAATCAAATTCCAAACAATGGCTCTCCCTCATCTCCTCCGATCACTTCCGCCGTCTCCACATCCTCCGCCACCACCAACCGCCGCCGTGCATCATCCCTCCGATACACGGAAAAGATTACACTAGTGCTACATCCATTTACTGCGTTGATATTGACAAGAAAGTGGTAAGGTTTTTGACAAGTCCCATTGACAGAATAATGCCTCAAGGAATGTATTATGTTGAATCAATCCAAGAGTGGAATGGTTGTCTCTACTACACTGTCCTGCACTACTCTGCCCACTCAGGGCATTCGGCATTCTTGTGGGAATTAGAGAATAGACTGCCTCCTCCTGTGGAATGGTCTGATGCTATTCTGTTGAAATTCATCCCGCAGACGAGCCTGATTCCAGTCCTTCCTACAAAGATTGTGGCTCACAGTTTAATTGAAAAAAGTTACAATGAACTTCTAGAAGATGATAGTAGCATGCAAATACCATGTCACAATGAAAGAATTCTTCTGTTTCATCAAACTCTAGCTCCAGTTTAATTTCATGGAACAGTAGTATCGAATTCTTTTCTATTTTTTCATGATTTTAATTTAATAATATCCATCATTCTTTATAGTTTCTTTCATATAAAAGTACGTGTGTATCGATTCCTTTTTCAAAGAAGATGGGGATCGGAGGGCTAAATTCATCCTTAATTTATGTTTCATCTTTATACCATTTGAACTGTAGAAATTTTCATCAGTTTGGTGAAAGTATGGCTCCCATTTGATTGACGTTTATGTTCTATTACATCATATCTAAAAAAATTCACTTGAAGTGGAGGTTGAAAACCATCCCCTCCAATAACTTGTATTAGCCCGCTCATGTATTTTCATTTGTTTGATCATGTATCCAACATAAATATTCATGTAGATGACGATTTTTATTTTTGTTTATGATTAAATTCGACAAAAATGAACTGAAAAGCATCATTGAGTTAAAAGTAATTGGAGATATGTTAATTTGCTATGTATGTGCAGTGAGAAGTGGACATAATATCCTACAACAGACGAACATCACTATGAATCAAACCCTCAGTGATCTCTCTACTCTAATCAACATCATTCTTCATAAATATCAAGAATGTTGTGAACCTTATCTTGGCAAACTGATGAATCACCAAAGTGCAGGTAAAAATCACTCTCGTGATCTGACTTTAATTGAATGTGGGGAACTTTGCCCCGTGCAGCAACTCCAAGAATTAAATGACCATTTGTACCCTTTTTTCATAGTACCGCGCCTCAGTGACATCAAGAATCAAACATGCATCTTTTTTAATGCTCCAGGAGTTTAATCTTCGCAAGGCAATTTTGCATCTGTTGGTCAGCACCGGCTGGGAGATGCTCCCCAGCTGATAATTTGTAATGTTCAAATTTCAACTCGTCAATCTTCAAGGCCGCAGTTTTGCAGGCCTTAATACTTCCTAAAAGAGATTAAATTCAAAAACTAAAGGTTTTTAGTCTTTAACCAAACATATAATTCAGGTAAGATATAGCAGCACGATCATATTCTTTTGTTACCAAAAGATAATAAACATGACTATCATTAAAATACTGCAAAATGAAGTTGGTGGAAGCAGTCAAGTTAAATGGAGAAGTTAATCCCATTGCTTTGTAAGAACATAGCACACTACAGCTCACCAAGGCAATTTCATATCGAAAAGTTCAATTTATAAAAAAAAAGCAATTAACATACCCCCACACCACCCACCCCCAACAAAAAAAAAATATGTGTATTACAACCAAGTCTTTTCCCAATATAATGGGTCGATTACATGGAATATAGGCCATGGTTGTTTGCTGGTGTTCTCATTCATATTTAAGTATAACATATCTTTTTTATTAGTTTCTTTCCAAGTCTTCTCATAGGTGTCTTCCCTTTCCACTCTTGATTTTAGTGAATGAATCTCTAATGGTCTATTATGCACATGGACAAACCATCTGAGCTTCTCCAAGTAGAAGCTATCAGGAGATATATGCAACAGTTTTTTCCTATGCATCAACAAGGCAACCATATCCCTGAAACAGAACCTTAACTTTAAACATGAAAAAGAGATCTCTTCAACATCAGAATTCTGAAACTATCACATCAATTAAAAAACCAGACATCGTATGGGCTGTTCTTATGAATGAGAATGTATTTGTAAAGCATACAGAACTTTTAAGTCCATGGCCCATGCCATGGACAACGGACACACAACTTACATTCTAAAAGGCCAGTGATCATAACGATATCAACAGATAAGGAAATAATGGAGTTATAAGCTTACCACTAAGGTCAAGAAGGTTGAAAACCACTGGACAGTTTCCTACGCTCTTAATCAATGTAATTGAGGCCCAAACTTTCTGGTAATCCTCTCTCGAGGTTCTGAAGATGCAAATTTTTGTAATTGGATTCACATACTTCACTGCAGGAGAAAGGAAGCACGCGTAATATGACAAAATTGTCCTCATGAAAAATTGCAATGCCAACTATTGATAAAGAGATGCAAACTAGCGACGTAATAACCTTACCTTGGAATGAATTCATACATGAGGCTAGACCACATTCCCCGAAGTTGGTGAGAATGCTGTCTTTAATGGCTTTTGATAAATTGAATTGAGTGATTATAATGGGTTCATCCACTGAAAAGTCTTTATTGGGATCGAGAAAGACCTCCATCACCATGTATCTATTCTTAAATCCTACCATTGCGCCTCACCTGACATATTAAATTAATCATAATTTTCACATACAGAGAAAGAGGGACATGATTCTATATACATTACACACATGACACATGCAACCAAATTCAGCTCAAGGTAAATCAATTATCCCAATTCAGAGAAGAGGCCATCACACATGACACATGCAACCAAATTCAGCTTAAGGTAAATCAATTATCCCAATTATCCCAAATTCAGCTAGCAAGTAATCCATTTTTATATTTTATACTCCCTCCGTAAAATACTTGCTTCATGCTTCATGATTACTTGCTACATGCTTCATGATTAAGGGACACAGCTTCATGATTACTTGCTACATCCCAAGGTCAGAGAAATTACTTGCTACATGCTTCATGATTAAGGGGGACACAGCTTAATCAACTAAGAGATCTAACCATCCATTTGTCTAATTGTCTCCATGTTATAACTTATAAGTTGCAGTGAATTAATTTAAATTTAATCCTAATAGTGTTATTTAGATTTATTTGTGGTCCATGAATATAAGAAAATCTTTCCCTCCCTCCCCCTCTCTCCCCATGTTCTGGAAAAATACCATGAAAAAACTATGTATCTATTACATTATATAAAAATAACTTTAAGTTATATGTATAATCTTGTAGTGATCAAACCACAACAGAATATACTCAAAATCATCAACCAATTTAACAAAAACCTCAGTTATTTCAAGTAAGAATTTGAAGGCATATAATTAGAACCATATTGTCACATAAGCAAACAGCAAATCCTCAGAAACCCAATTGCAAAATATAATCAGCATCTCGTCACTTCGACGAGTTTTCATACGGCACTTGCATTTTATAGGAATCATCATCGGATTTTATTTAACACAAGCAAATATCCCTAGCACACTAATATCTACATAGAACTTATTTACTAGATTTCAACAAACAACTCAGCCACAGCCTAAATTGAAGAATTATCTATAAATATATAAAAGCAGCAGTGATTATACGATTTTGCTGGCGAGTGAACAGTCACTCGCTCAACAGTAAAATCGTGACTTGCACTTCCTACCGTAGCGAGTGAACAGTCAACTTTAAACCCGAATCTAATTTTGTTATTTTTTGTCCATTCACAGGGACGCCTAATTTTTTGTCACAAAATCGCAAACCGTTTGCAAAAATTGTTGAGCCCACACTTGCAAAAAATAATTTTGAAACCCTAATAAAATATAATCACATTCAATTATACCTTCAGTTGACAGCGTGGCGTGGCCGTGGACAGCAGGGGGTGCGTCGCGTGTTGCAGCGCGGAGGCGAGGCTGCGACTGTGTCTGATGTAGCGCACAGGCGTGGGCGGCGCCGGCGTGTGAGGAGGCGGTGGTTGAGGTGGAGGAGGCAGCGATGCCTGGCCGCTGAAAATCCGTGGTAATGACCGAGGAAGAGAACAAGACTACAAGAGTATAATAGATGGTACAATATGGATAAGTGGGTTTCTGAAATTTTAGATTTAGATATAGGTCTCATGGGCCATTAATGAAATTTTGGCCCAACTTTCTCATTTATTTATTGGTCCAGGTTATATGCACCCACATTTGTTAAAAGTACACACAGTATAATTTTATTAATTAAAAAATATAGTATAGATATATTTTACTTTTTCTTCCTAAATGTGTACACCCACCTTAATTATCGGAACAACTCCCAAAAGCATAACTATATTTTTTCTTGTAAAATACCAATGTATTAAATAATACTCCCTCTGTCCCAGAGGTGTTTTCACCTTTGGAATGACACAATTTTTAAGAAAAAGTAGAGTGTTGTGTAAAGTTATATTATTAAAATAATGAAATTAGTTGGATTGTGAGGATAAAGTTAAAGTAATAGTTTCCATTTATAGGGTGTGAAAACAATTGTGGGACGGACGGAAAAGGAAAGTGTGAAAACAATTATGGGACGGGGGGAGTAATTTTTTTAAAAACGAAAAAAAATCTCAAATAAATGAAAAATAATAAACAAGAATAAATAAAATAATCAATATATATTTTCAAACAATCCAAACAAATTTTTCTCAATTATATTTGAAAAAAAAAACTTTTTTTAGAAAAAATAAATAAGAAAAAGGTGTAATTCGAATAAACAAAAATTTTGACAAAATTTTTCAAAAAATGGCTAAAATTCCATTTAAAAAGTTAAAAAATTACGAATAATCAGAATTGAAAAAAATCATGTACTTCATGTAAAAATAGGGGTTGAGAGAGAAGATGAAGAGAATGAATGAAGATTGAGGAAGGAAAAAAATACACCGTTGTTCTTACTCTTTTTTTTTCATTTTTTTAAATAGGAGTGTCTCACAAATGGGGAAAGTAGCGCCATTATAGTGGATGGACGCCATTGAAGTTTGAGATAAAATTTAGTGGAGAGTAGCGTGATGTGAGAAATTGCGCGATTTTAATGGGATAATACGGGGGCTATGTAATGAAGGTGAGAAAAGGGAAAAGAAGAGAGAAAGAAGAACATGAAAAGAAAAGAAAAGAAAAGAAGAAAGAAAATGCAAAGAGAAATGGTGGGTGTGCAGAAAAATTAAAATTATTTAAAAAAACCAGGTGGGTTAGCTACCTGGCCACCAGGCTCCTCACTTGAGTGAGTGACCTGGGTTCGATTCCCTCTAGGAACGAAATAGGAGGGAGGTATAAGGTTGGCTTGGAGATAATGTTTGAGTGTTAGGAGACTTGGCGAACTAACTTAACTACTAACAATTAATATTTACCGATAAAAAAAATTATTAAATTTTTTTTTTTGATAATTTGTAAGGTCTTAACTAACATTTACCGATCAAAAATAATTATTTAAATTTTTTTGATAATTTGTAAGGTGTGTGTACTGCAAACACATGTGGGTGCATATAACCTGTGACTTATTTATTTTACTTAAACATATTTATTATAAAATGATGTGCTAATTTTATTTAGTGCATAGCCATTTTTATAATATAAGATCACAGCGTTTAAAGAAAAGGAATAAGTGAGTGTAACCTTAAATAAAAAAAAGTGTATTTTACTAATTTTTGTAAACATGCAAAATTTTTTAATAATTTTTTCTTTTTGTAATATTAAAAATACAACTTTCTTTTATATTATTTAATCAGAATTTTATCAATTTTATTAGTTTGTTAATCTTAACTTCTGATGATATAAAAAAAATTAAGTTTAATTTAAAAAAGAAAAAGTAATTAAGAATTTTGCACTGATTGTCTCATGAAAAGATTATCATTTATCAAAATACATGTTATAAATTCAAATTTTAAATTTGAACCGTAGACAAGTTCAAATTTTAGATTTGAACTATAAGATTCCATTTGCTAATACTCTACTTTTCAGAAAAAATGGTTGTGCTTAATTTTAATATACAACTAATAAACTATAATATTACATGACAACTTTGATGTCATAGTTAGCAATTATTGACTCAATTCACAGTTCGCTTTAGTAACATAATCAAAATATTGGGTCAATAAATTTAATTAACAAATTTATTTTACTTTCACAATATATTATCATATTCATTAAAGTTTTTTCAAATTTAATTATTCAATTATTAACATAATTTTTTTACAATTAAAATAATGAGACTACATTTATATTATAATTATAGTTTTTTTTAAATTTAAATTATGAATAAAATTTCAAAATGATCAAAGACAATAAAAGTATAAATAATAAATTTTCTATTTTTTTCTAAGTTATTATCTTTATTTTATTATTATCCACTTAAAAATAAAATATAAATAATTTAAGTATATAAATAATTATGAAAATTATATGCCTACTAATCTATATCTTTTTAAAATTGATGAATAACAAATGGTTAAATTATATTTGCAGTGAAGACGTGGAATATAGTTGTGTAATTAAAAAATGGGATTAATTCTATGAAAAATGCACCACATTGTACTCAACTTTCAATTTAATCTTGGTCTTCATGATTATTATTAAAAAAACTCAACATTTTACGAAATTTCAATTCGATACATGTTTTTTTATTTTCGGTCGGCAACTAATGACATGACTCATCGGAGCACGTGAAAGTTTACCACACTAGCATAAACACATTTAATTACCTTTTTATTTTTATTTTTAAAATTTTCACATCATATATCATATACATATATATAAAAAAACATACTTTTTATTTTAAAATATTTTTTTGCTGTAGAAGGGGAAAACGTTTTATATGTTTGAAGTATTCAATATCAGATTCACAAAACACTTGAAAAACACTCAAATACCCTAGGAAAAATTGTCCAAAATTGTATCAAATCCTGAAAAATCACAATACTGGAGGTTTGAATTTCTAATTTATGTATGCACGCCTGCATGACAAACTTTTACTCACCCCGACGAGATACATTATTTAGTGCAATTCACTAACACTTTGAATTTTGCAGTTCTACTACTTTTTATTATTTTTTATATAGAAGAGATTTAGGGGTTTCTACTATTGTTGAAAAAAGTATAGTTGCAATTGATTATAATTTATGGATTGTTGCTTTTAAAGCTTTGTCAAATCAAGCTATTAATTTTCTAAATTTTTCTTACTATTGAGAAATTTTTATTTTTTCCACGAAAGTTGGAATCAATTGAATTTTTGCTGAATATATAGATTGTGATAACCAATAGAACAAAAAAATTGTATTTGAGCATGAAATTTGCATTAATGAATTAATTGAATATTTGAATTTATTAGTAATGAAATGGTGCAAATGCAACTAATTGGGGAAATCATTTTTTAAAGTTCACAAGTGAGAACTGAACAAGTAAGTAGACTACGATAACCAATACATTATTATAAAATTAACTACAGATGAGAAGCTGATAAATTATTTTTTCTCCTTTAATTGATGATGAGGTATTTTGTTATATTTTGAATTTTTGGATGAGAAAAAGTAATTATTTAAAGTTTATTCATCTATGTACAATTTTTTATATGTGTGTTTCCCCTGTATAACAATCTGATGCAGCCAATAAAGGAAATGTTAGTTTGATTCATTATGAAATTAGGTATTAAACTTAGTTTATAATTGAGTTATTCTTTTACGATTTTAATAAAAGCATTAATGAGTTAATGGTGAGATTTTGTTTATCTTAGGTGTCAACTGAAGATTGCGTATGCACCCCCAATCAAGATAGACGATGAAGTTGTATAGAGAAATTTCCAATAAAGAATGGCCCAAAGAGATGTTTATTTGATGAAGAAGTGATGTGTCTAAGTATAGAGATAGTTTTCAATTATAGTTGGATATGATGAAAGTTTATGAGTTTCTGAAGCTGCAAAATGAAGTTTAAACAAACAGCTATGTTTTTTGAATTTATGTTCCAAGGAAAAATTATTTATTGGCTACTACAAGTTAAATTATAAAAGTATTCGACCACTATGTATTACTAGAGGTGTTTAAAAATATTGATGATTTTAAGAGTTTTAAATTTTAAAGAATATTTAAATCTTTAAATCTTTTAAATCTAGAAATATAAAAAGAACATTTACAAAATTACTTAGCTATAAATAAACAAGAAAAATAAAAATTTGTATAAGATGGTATTATATATGATACATATTTTATATCTTCTATTATTATGATTCATGTGTTTATTGAGTTTCTATCTAATTATATTATAAATTAAAGTACAATTCAAGTAGCTATAATGATACAAATTTATTTCATGTATAAGTCTGTTCATATGTTTTATCATGATATTTTAATATGATATTAATAAAATTATTGTGCATCGCACGAGTACAATACTTGAATAAATTGTTGTTCACCATAAAATTTATTGTGTGTATCATTCACATAATTTTTATTTTTTTTGTAAAACTAACAATTGAGTTTCTTCACAAAATATAGTTAAAGAGAATAAATACATATTAAAAGAGAAATTCAATTAAAATACGAGTTTTGAGATGGACAAAACATGATTTCAAAATAGTTTATGATATATTATTGGATTTTCATTTTCTCAATCTACTAATTGAATTTCTATGAATCGTGCACATGAATATGCTAACTATTCAAGAAAAATGCACACATACAGGGGCGGATGCACACTTAGACAAGGAGTGACAGGTGCCCCACCTGAAATTTATGAAATTATAATATAATAAATTTTATGTCAATTATTTTGGTTGTTTGGTGCTTGACCCAATGGCAACCACAGTTACTTTTTGGTTATGGGATGATGGGTTCGATTCCCACTTAATACTTATACACACATTTTTTTATCATTTTGTTTTAAAAAATCTAGTGAGTCATGAAATTAGTGACTCATGAAATTAAAAACTAAGTAAATATTAAGAATTATTTTCATATAAAATCTAAAATACTAAAATATTACTCCCTCCATCCTCCTAAAATATTACTCCCTCCATCCTCTTATATATTGTTCATTTTGTCATTTTCGTCTGTTCCACTATATGTTTATCATTTGCTTTTTATTTTTTACGGAAATTACTATTCACTTTTTTATTATTATTTTCTTAACTTTTTACACTATTCCTATTACTTTTTTAATTAATAACAAACAACTTATACTAGGAGGGTGAGAATATTTTCAAATTACGACTTGTGTCACCCAAGAACTAGTTTATATTATAATACTTTGATTCTTACTATTATAATAGAGTTTAGGTATAAATTATTTACGTATTTGATTTTTTTAATTTTATATACTTTTGTGCCCTCCCTGCAATTAGTTTCTGCATCCACCACTGCACACATAGGGATCATTCAAGAATTTTGTATTGAATGTGCATATATGGATTATTTACAAAATGTGAACGTACAGATCGGTCACGAGAAGTGTACATATGGATCATTAAAAAAATATGCATGTACGAATTGTACAAAAAATGTGCATGTATGTATCGTACTGCATAAAATATGCATGTACGAATTGTACAAAAAATGTGCATGTATGTATCGTACTGCATAAAATATGCATGTACGAATCGTTCACAAAAAGTGCATGTACGAATTGTGCACAAAATATGCATGTAATATTTTTACGCTTTATTCAACAATAAAAGAATACACATTTTTATGTAAAAATAACAATAATAAAAATGAATATTATATATATTTACAGACCGTGCAGATGCAAGGGTGATATACTAGTTACTTTAAGAAAATCAAAGAAAATAAAGTTTCAATTAAGCAACAGCCCTCAGGAATGCGCGAGTGGCGATTCACAAGCGACGATGAATATTAAGACGGTGTTTCGCTTAGTTACGGAAAAGTTTAATTAGCAAACATATTTACTGTGGTCACGGGCTGGCGGTAGTCAGTACACTCCAATTATCCGAGAGTGAAAGAGCGTTTAGTTTTTTACCGTACTACAGAGTCGAGAGAATTGAGACTGAACGCTGCTACTTTCAGCAAGGATGGCGGCGTCTGAGAGACAGGATGACGGCGGCCGATGGACGGCGAGAGAAGAGAAGAGAAGGAGGCGTCTTTAGGGTTGGGATTAGGGGTTGCTCCTGCTTTACTTTTGCTCATAGTGAGTTCGTTACGAGTCGGTGACACTCACCCAGTCACTATCTTCAATATTTTGACACGTGTTCTGATAAAACCCCGAGATTTTTATATAATTATAAAAGCGCCCCTATTGTTAAAGCCTGATTTTTAGCCCATTAATATATCGAGCAACGTCTGGTTCACATGACCTAACGGATTAAATGGAATTTGATTAATTGGAATTTTATTAGTTTAGATTGGATTAGATAGTATTATTATAATTAGTTTTTTTTGGATTTATGTAAAATTATTTTAGGGAAAATATCCATAAGTTTTGTTGACTTTGATTTTCGTCCTCTTAAGTTCTAAATTTTTATTTTCGTCCTTTAACTTATCAAAAATTATGGTTTTCGTCCTCTTAAGTTTTGAATTTTTGTTTTCGTCCTTTAACTTACCAAACATTGATTTCACATAAAGTTAAATATAACCCTACCCAAATCCCAAAACAAGCACATTTATTTACTCAAATCTCTAATTCTAAAACTTTGACTTGCTCCACACACTTAAATCCAAAAAAAAAAAAAATTCTTAATATTTATATGAGCTTGAAGGATCAACACTATTGTTATTGGACTATTTATGCTGAATTGAAATAGATAAGAAATATATGCACATCCCTCGTCAAGACTTTACTATTTACAAGAATGAAGAATAGAATATCAAGCATCCATAAAAAAAAAGATATAAAAGAAATACTCCGGTTGTCCCCTCTTAACTTTCATACTTTGAATGACGCGTATTTAGAAAAAAAAATTGTTTTATTAATCGATTGTATCAATAAATGAAGAGTATTTTGAAAAAAAAAAAGATTTTGTGAGTGTTTTATTTCCATTTTTGGGATGTGAAAGTTATTGTGGGAAGTCTCGAAAAGGGAAGTGTGAAAGTTATTAGGAGACGGAGGGAGGATTATCTTGTATAGATTTTTTTAGTGATATAGCCCAGCTATTAGGTAATACTAATGCTTTAAGTTGAATGCATTTGAATATTACCATACTTCACCAATACATTAACAACTTTGTGCAGAATAAGCAAAAATATGAATTGAAAAGCCATCTCCACTTCATAACAAATATATCAATGCCAATATGAAATACAAATGCACTCACCAGCATAAATCCAGAAATTCCTCCCACAAACAAGCGATTATAGTCACGAACATTTCTTAAAACCTTAATAATTTCTGCTTGGTGTCTGTGAGACAATGATGCCTCTGGGATCAACCTAGTTATACGCTGCGAGCACATAGGACACTTGCACGGCTGCAATGCAGCATGGAAGTTCCAATACTGCAGAATGCAACTTCCTATATAGCAAAGAAATATATTAAAATCTGAAGTCACTGTAATTGGATCAACTAAATCAGCAGAACAATCCTTTGATCACGCCAAAAGCAGCAGATTCACCAAAGAAGCATTGAGACTATATTGCACACCAACATTAACACTCAGCAACCTAAAGATAATTTCACCAATTATTTTATTGTCGAGCATACCAAACATAATCAACATACCAAACATACCAGAAAAGATATTCTTCAAAAAAAAAAAAAAGTCGACGAGGCAAGACAGGAAAGATGAAGAGGCATTAGAACGCATGAAACACAAAGCCATCTTATAAAATATCCATTCAAGTTCATGGAGAACTGAGAAGAAGATAAATCACAGTCACATAGTAGGATTCTAAGGCTCATTAACCAATTCCACAGTAATTCTGCACCTCAAGCCTTTAAACAAATTTCTCTCACTTATAATACGAGCAAATAATGGAAAATCTCACCGCAGTACAAGTGACCACAAGAAGCACGACA
The DNA here is from genome assembly GCA_026898435.1 of Prunella vulgaris. Taxonomy (NCBI): domain Eukaryota; kingdom Viridiplantae; phylum Streptophyta; class Magnoliopsida; order Lamiales; family Lamiaceae; genus Prunella; species Prunella vulgaris. Next base: position 13,191 of record JAPKLY010001662.1, read on the forward strand.
CGGAACATCGAAACCACCGTAGCAAATAGAGCATACGTCATCAGTGGGTGGCTCTTCCCCTTTCCGCTCTCCCTCACCAGACGACGTCGTCGTCGGTGGCATTTCATCAGTCTCACCATCAGCAATTCAGCAGCTACTGATATTACTTCTCTTTCACCAGAGGCCGCCACGGTAGGCGGCGTATCACCTCCACCGCCCGTCTCTCCGCCCCGAGCCGTCATCTCGGGTTTTCTGGAGGAGCACAGTAGAAGTTAACATTTTCTCCCAGGAACTGATTTTCCTCCGATGCTAAATCCAGCAAAACGTCGTGATCATAATCCGCGAGCTGTGAGTGTGCACAGTGCGTGGGCGAGAACTCCGATTCCGCGAAAATCACCACACGCCAATATATCCAAAACTTTTGTGCAATATTACAAGAATACAAGAACACGCGAGTTCGTCGGGCCAAGTTTAGATATTTACACTTTTAGTCTTATTGAAATACTCCCTCCGTCCCATAATTATTTTCATATTTTTTTTTTCGTCAATCCATAATTGTTTTCATACCCTATAAATGAAAACTATTATTTTAACTTTATCCTCACAATTCAACTAATCTCATTATTTTAATAATATAATTACACAACACTCTACTTTTCTTAAAAATTGTGTCATCCCAGAGGTGAAAAAGACGGAGGGAGTATATAATATCATACTTGTTCAAAAAAAAAAGGTATATAATATCATATATGCCTCGTTTTTTTTTTCATACCGAAATTCACAAGAAAAAATAATTGAATCGAAAATATTCTTGACTTTTAACGTTAACCATATTGAACGGATTGAATTTCTTTGGATATTATCCAATTAATTGTTACGTATTAATCGTATTCGTATCAAAACATATCGAATAATATATAAATTTAAAAAAAACAATATTTTATATCCAAAAAATTATATTATATTAATAATAACTTAATATTATATAAAAACAAATATATCATAACAAAATCTTATAAAGATAAAATATATCATAAGAAAATCTTATAAAGATAACGACACAATTTTTTTATTCTTGATGGTTCTTTGAATATGGTAATAAAATCTTACTAAACATTTCTTATATAATAAATCTTATCATATATATATATATATATAACTGACTTAAGAAGGACAAGATTTTCTGTTCCTGAATTCTTTTAAAACATTATAATGAAATCTTACAAAATATTTTTAGATTTAACAAAATTCTTTTTGAAATTCATAATATTATATAAATTGCCACAGTTAACAATATAAACTGAGACATAAAGTGGTATAGTTCGAAATATTGAAATTTCACTACCTATATAAGATCATAAATTTGAATTGTTATACCAATAATGGACTACTCCCTCCGTCCCAGAGGAACTTGCAAGTTTTCCTTTTCGGGACGTCCCAAAGGAACTTGCAGACCTAAAAGAGGAAACCCTTTTTATAAACTTCACCCTCACAATATCTACATATTTACACAAAATGTCATTACTTTTTCATTTTTTTGGCCCACATTACACTCAATTCAACTAACTTTTTCACTTTTTACATAAAATTTTACCAAATTAACCCTCAAAATACTATTTTTTTTACTTTATTCTATTTTTTCTTAATTTGTGTGCCCCTCCTCCCTTGTAAATTACTCTGTGACGGAGGAAGTATAAAATATAAAAATGGAAATATTAATTGTTATACCAATAAAATACAAATTTTAATCTAATTTTACGGTGAAACTAACTAGGACTATGCCAACTTTGAAACATCATTAAATTATTTGACTAAGCCATGACATGATAATTGTAAGTTCCCAAATTAGTAACTATATACATGCATGCCTCCCTTTCTAAAATAAATGTATCGAATATAGAATCAAACTACCCCTACATACCACTGTTTTTTAACAACCGGTTGAACTGGGAACCGACCATAGAATCAATTCGGTTATCCCCTAAAAATCGTTTTTACGGTTCAACCGAAAAAATTCGGCCAAAATCGTAAATAACTGAACCGGCCTATTTTTATATTTTAATTTTTTAAATTTCTTTTTCAAATATTATAAATTGAATTATTTTGAGTATTTTGATTTTGATGGTTTATGATTGTTTTGTGCTTATTTCAATATATAATTTATAATTTAATAAAATTTTATATGAGAATATGAATTTATTCTTTTTTTTAATGCGGAAACGATTTTAACGGTTAGACCGTCGATCCAACCCATTGGACCGGTTGAATCGACAACCAATACTCTATCCGATTTGATCACCGATCCAATTTTGAAAACACTAATATATACAATTAGGGGTGCTAAAATAAATAGAGAAAATAACATGCCGGTATGCGTTATGTATGCCTAATGACAACGTACTGTTATTACATTCGTTTATTAATGTTGAGTCCAAAGATGTAAACAAAAGCTCAGTCCCTTCCTATTATTAACGAAATTGTCACCGTATTCTATACAGCTGTGATTACCCCTACTTTCTCATCTCTCTCTCCTCTCTGTCTCTCTCATACTTTCTATCTCTACACACGAGAACAACACATGCTCCTCCTCTCAGATTTCAAATTTCAAAATTCAAAATCATGGGTTTGATTGGCATAGACGTGGGGCGACGGATAGAGGCGGGGACGACGCCCAAGGTGCACATAGCTGCCTCCAATATCGCCACGGAGGAATATCCGACACACTCCACTGCCTCCACGCCCTCGCTGCCTCCAATACTGCCGCCATCCTCCGCCGCGTGGGCCAAAAGGCCCTAGATCTCGGCCCGCTGGGCATCATGTTCCCAATGATCGACGGCCCGAAAACTGCCAAAGAAGTCGTCTCGTATTGCCAATTACCTCCCAAGGGCGTCCGCGGGTCAGCCCACACAATCGTTCGGGCCTCCGACTACGGCATCGATGCAGATTATTTAAAAAATCACGAAGAACAACTGCTCATCATGTGCCAGGTGGAGTCCGAGGAAGGCGTGAAGATTATCGACGAGATCTCCGCCGTGGAGGGGGTGGACTACATTCCAATAGGGCCGCGGGATCTGAGCGCGAGTTTCGAGACGATGATTCTAGGTTTCCGACCTCCAAACTCCTTGAGGTGTGCTGGGTCTCCTTCCTTCGCACCTCGTCTCACGGTTTGGGTTCCGGACGTGGGTTCAGGCCACCCGCCTAAGTGGACTCTAATCCGGTGAAGAGGGAACGACGATCAAAGGCCCGTTACAAAGAGGTAGCAAACCACAGCCCTAGCAACTCTACTCCACACTCACGATAGGATTTCAAATTATCGATCAGATGTGCCAAGGAGAAGCTGACGGCCTTTTTTATATGGAGGCTTCCATTCTTCTTTAGGTTTAGAGAGGGTGTGGGCCTTAATAAAACCAATTGGGTCAAAACCCATTTGGGCTTATGCCCAACAAATTCTCCACCTTTTTGGCCATTCCCTACAACACCGGAATCCACAGGGTTTTCATCATTACCCAACACACACTGTACAGCAAACACACAAGCTGCACAGACAACACACGTACACACAACACACCTGTAAAACGAAGCAGTAAGTTTAGTACGAAACATTAATAATAAATACAAGATAAGTTATTAACAGAAACACAACTTCAACACAACATGAAGAACACGAGACACAAACACAACAGTTAAGTCACACAAAACACAAACAAGAGAAAATCAAAGAACATAGGCAGCAAGAGACAATAACTAATCCAACGAATCAAAGTTCAAAGTCCTCATGCACGACCTAAATTTCTCCACAGAAAGACACTTAGTGCCCATGTCCGAAGGGTTGAATTCAGAAGCAATTTTCTCAAGATTCACAATGTCTTTTTCAACAACATCACGCACAAAGTGATATCTAACATCAATGTGTTTTGTTCTATCATGGAATACAGGATTCTTACACAATTGGATAGCAGATTGACTATCAGAAAATACAACCACCTCACCTTCAAGGAAACCTATCTCAGAAATAAGGCCTTTTAACCAAATAGCCTCTTTTGCAGCCTCAGTTATTGCAATATACTCAGATTCAGTAGTAGACAAAGCAACAACATTTTGCAATTGAGATTTCCAACTAATGCATGAACCACACAAGGTAAACACATAAGAAGTGGTGGATTTCCTATTATCTCTATCATTAGCAAAGTTAGAATCCACATAACCAATCAACTTAACACCATTAGAACATTTTGAGAATTTGAGACTTACCTCCATCGAGCCCTTAATGTACCTAAGAAGCCATTTCAAGGCCTCCCAATGATCCTTACCTGGATTTGACATGTATCTACTCAAGCAACTCACAGCATAAGCAATATCAGGACGAGTGCTTACCATGAGATACATCACCGATCCAATAGCATTGGCATAAGGCACATCTTTCATCTCATCAATTTCAGACTTGGTCACAGGGGCTGATTCTTACTTAACACAAAATGGGCAGCAAGGGGCACATTGACAGCTTTAGAATTAGACATGGAGAATTTACTCAAAACTTTATCCACATATGAAATCTGATTAAGCAAGAGAGTATGATTCTTCCTATCTCTTTCAATATGCATGCCTAAAATCTTCCTTGCATCACCAAGGTCCTTCATTTCAAATTGGTCACAAAGACACTTTTGAACATGCTTAACAGTTTTAAGACAAGGACTCACAAGAAGCATATCATCCACATAAAGGAGCAAGAAGAAAGGCACAGAAGCATTTTCCTTAAAATAAAGACAATGATCAAAGACACTTCTCTTAAGCTTCAAAGACATCATGCATGCATCAAATTTCTTGTTCCACTGCCTGGGAGATTGTTTTAAGCCATACAAAGATTTATAAAGAAGACACACATGCTCAGGTTTTTTAGAATCAACAAAGCCTTCAGGCTGTCTCATATAAATCTTATGCTTTTCATCCAAATCACCATGCAAAAAAGCAGTTTTCACATCCATTTGTTTCAACTCCCAATCAAAGTGAGCAACAAGAGCAAGCATAATGCGCACAGTGGTGAATTTAACAACAGGTGCAAAGATTTCAGCATAATCTACCCCCTCTTTTTGAGTAAAACCCTTAGCCACTAACCTAGCCTTATGTCTAACATGATTCGATTCATTCTTAACCTTGAACAGCCACTTACAATCAACAGGAGAACAATTCTCAGGTTTGGGCACAAGATTCCAGGTTTGATTATCATGCAAAGATTTCATCTCATCTTTCATCGCATTTAACCACTCAACCGAATTTTTAGACTTCATGGCTTCATGATAAGAAGTAGGCTCATTGTTACAAGACTCAAAAGCATTAAAAGCATGCGTATCAATGTGGAAATCATCAAACCTAACAGGTTGTCTAATGTTTCTTCTAGGCCTATCCCTAGCAAGATGATAATCAGTCAAATCAGCATTATCAGGCACATTTTCCACAGCAGGCACATCAGCATTATCAGCATGTAAAACATCATTTTCAACATGCAAGTCTTCAGTAACAGCAGGTAAATCATCATTTTGAGCAGGTAGAGCACCATTTTCAGCATTTAAATCAGTGTTTTCAGGTTCGTGTTGCACATTATCAGATTTGGATAAACGAGGCGGCTGCTCCACCTCATTTGGAGCAGTCTCCTTTTCAGGTGTAGACACAGAGGCATGCAAGCATGGAAAATCAGATTAATTAAAGATAACATCTCTACTAATGACCACTTTAAAACCATGCTCATCTTTCAACCACAGTCTATAACCTTTCACACCTTCAGGATAACCTAAGAAAACACATTTCCTAGACCTAGGTTCAAGTTTATCCACCTTTTGATGCACAAAAGCAGCACAACCAAACACACGTAAGTTTGAATAATCAATGCATTTACCATAAAACACATTTTCAGGACATTTACCTCTCAAAGGCACAGAAGGGGACCTATTGATCAAATAAGCAGCAGTAATAACAGCCTCACCCCAAAACATTTTTGTCAAACCAGAAGCAGCTATCATGCACCTAACTCTATCAATCAAAGTCCTATTCATCCTTTCAGCAACCCCATTCTGTTGAGGCGTGTAAGGAACAGTTTTATGCCTTTTGATACCAGAATTAGCACACAATTTATCCATCAATTTGTTGCAAAATTCAAGGCCATTATCAGTCCGGAGGTTTTTAATCCTTTTTCCAGTTTGGTTTTCAATGAGAGTTTTCCACTCCTTAAACTTATCAAATACATTAGATTTGTTTTTTATCAAGAAAACCCAAACTTTTCTAGAAAAATCATCAATCACAGATAGGAAATACAAGTTTCCACTTTGTGTGGGTACACTAGCAGGACCCCAAACATCAGCATGCAAATACTCAAGTATATCAGTGCTAGAAGGGGAATTGGGGTAGGGGTTAACAGGAAATTGCACTTTATGTTGCTTACCTAACACACAAGAATCACAAAATGGCACACAAGACAGTTTGTCATCGCCAAAAGCACCAGATTTTTGCAAGATTTCCAAACCTTTGTTGCTCATGTGTCCTAATCTTTTATGCCACAATTCAGTTTTGTCTAACTTGACAACATTCACAGAATTAGCACAAACTTCAGATTTAGTAAAGCAAACATACAGGTTGTTTCTTTTAACAGCTTTGAAAAAAACCAATGAACCCCGCATGATTTTCATACAACCTTTACCCCACCTTCCCTCATAACCCTCATCTTCTAAAGCAGCACAAGATATCAAGTTAATGCACAAATCAGGAACATGCCTCACATTTTTCAAAGTAACAACAGAACCAGAGTCAAACCTTAAGCAAACATTACCAATTCCAGCAATATGACACTTTTTCTCATTTGCCATAGAAACATGACCATGCTCAACATTCTCATAAGAAGAAAACAAGTGTTTAAAAGGGGACAAGTGAAAGGTACAACCATAATCAATAAGCCATTCATTTTCACACACAGAAGAAGAAAGCACAGAATTCACATGTTGTTCATCACACATTTCAGTCACCATAAACACACTACCATCTTGAGAACTTGAAGCCATATTAGCATGCTCTTTTTGTTGCTGGTTTTTCTTAGGCTTAGGACAAGCTTTGTAATAGTGACCAGTTTCACCACAATTAAAGCACTTCCTATTCCTAGACTTGGACCTATTGTTCCCTTGAGGCTTCTTTTTATTATCCGAATCTTGGTTATCATGTTTCTTTTTGTTATGAGACCTAGTAGAAGACCTCCCTCTAACATGCATAACCTCACCAGAATTTTTACTACCCTTCCCATTGTGTTTTAATTCATGCTCTTTGCTTTTCAGCCCATTAACAACAATATCAAGAGTGACACTATCCCTACCATACTTAATCGCAGATTTGACATCATTATAAGTATCAGGTATGGCATTCAACAACACAATAGGAGTATACTCATATGCTTGTCACCAGTTTGTTTGATATCTTGAATCAGTTTAGTGAAAACATCAAGATTTTCTTCAATATCTTTGTTCAAATCAAGTTTAAACTGAAAAAACTTTTCAAGTAAAAACAGCTTGCTAGGCAAAGAAGTTTCAGTGTACAACTCTTCCAATTTATCCCATAAATTTTTAGCAGAGTCCATAATACCAACTTTCCTAAGCACAACATCAGATAAGTTCAAGATAATAGAAGACAAAGCAAGTTCATTCATTTCAAGTTTCTTTTCCTCAGTTTCAGCGTCAGAATAAGAATGATCAATGGCTTTGTAAACACGCTGCTGGATCAGGATGCATTTCATTTTCTGTTTCCAGATACTGAAATCACTTTTTCCAGTGAATGGGGCCAACACATACGTAGGAGTATTAGTGGCCATGTGGTTTACAAAGCTTTGAACACTTACACAAATTTCACAGCACACAAAGATGCAAGAAATAACAGAGCACGGGCAAGCGGAAGCAAATGCCGACACAGGTCACAGGAATAAAGACCACAAAGCACTGAAACAATAAAAGAAATAAGCACAAACAAGCACGTAGAGAGCACGTATAACCAGCAGCTAGAACCGCGGCAAGCGGCGATCTATGAAAGCAATAAATCCTAAACCGCGGCAAGCGGTTACACTATGAAAGCAGTAAATAAGTGAGTTTCAGCCGCTTTACCAGAGCGAGACCCTAAGTAAGGGCCTCAAAACGCCCAAAGACAGCAACGCATTCCTGGGACCAAGCAAAACGTGCTGCCTAATTCCCATCAATGACGGGGGCAGATCACACGTATGCCGCAGAAACCACAAGCAACAGCTTTATGTCCAAAGCCCACTGCTAAGTAACCCCAGGATTGACCTAACTCAACAACACACTTTTACTGCAGCTTGCTAGCTTGTTAGTAACTCAAAAATAAATTTTAAAAAACGTTGCTTAAACACTAATTTCAGTAGTTTAATTAAACAGACAATGAGATAGATTAAAAATGAAAACCTAACCCAAAGTCACAATTTAAAGAACCACTAACTAACAGTAAGGGAAAAAACAAAGAACAAACCCTTACCGAACTTTACCTTCCTTACCTGACGGAAGGCAGATGGAGACGACGGAAGGCGGACAGCAGCGATGCACAGCAGACGCAGCGCACAACAACCCACAGTGACTCCGGCGGACGGCGGACAGAAGCGATCGGACGACCTCCAGGCGGCGGCGCACAACTGCTGCGACAGGCGGAGGGACGCGGCTCCACAGGCGGCGCGAGCTCGACACCAGACGCAACGACACAGGACAAATCGGCACTTTGATTTGACCCACGCGAACAGAACAACCACGGCGGCGCACGGAGGAGCAGCGGCACCCACGAACCCAAACAGAGACGACGAAGGGACCCGTGGCTCTGATACCACTGTTGGGTCTCCTTCCTTCGCACCTCGTCTCACGGTTTGGGTTCCGGACGTGGGTTCAGGTCACCCGCCTGAGTGGACTCTAATCCGGTGAAGAGGGAACGACGATCAAAGGCCCGTCACGAAGAGGTAGCAAACCACAGCCCTAGCAACTCGACTCCACAAGGTGTTTAAGATTCAGGCGGTGGCGGAGAGGAAGCAGAAGGGGCAATTGATCTGTGGTTGAGGAATTGTTTTGTGGAGACGTTTCAGTTTTGTTGTCGACAAGGTCAGGATCTAACGTCGGAGCGCTTCTTCGACCTGGGGTTCGACAAAGGTGGCAGAGGGAGGCGAAGACGGCAGAGGCGATATAAACCATTGGTCGTGTATTCTAGGTAATTTTTCTTGTTTTGGGCTTCACTTTTTCTGTTTTGGTCATACTCAGCTTTAATGGATTCTTCTTCTCATCCAAAATCTTTAATTTTGTCTTGAGAAAAGTCCTCTGTCTGGATTTTCTTCTCATAAAAAACATCCTGTGTCTGGTCATGTCCGTTTTACTGGATTTTTCTTCTCATCCGAATCAAAATTCTTTTTTTTTTATTCAGGGTATTTAAGCAGAGGAGAGCAAGAAATAGTGATGCCGATATCGGGGTGATCGGTTGTTTTTTTACCTTATATTCTTGTATGAGCAAGGTCAAATTTGTGGTTGTATTTCCATGTCCTATATTACATCATTTCATATTAGATCAGCTTTTCTTTTTGGTGAACATTTGTTGACTGTTGATTGGTTCTTGAATTTATCAGCTAAATTTTGTTTCCTTGCATTATGTTTCAGTTGGTTAGAATAGAAAGTGCTGAAAGATCTGAGGTTGGTTCAATGACCATTCTTCCCAGTAACATAATTGATACAATTTTTTGTTGTTTGCCTCTAAGAGATGTGGTGAGGATGAGCATTTTATCCCAAGAGTGGAGATATAAATGAGTTTCATACCTCTGATATAGTGGTTGATTTGGTTCGATGAAATGTTTCTGGGAGGTCACAAAATTGAGTTTGTATAAGTAATGGGTATTTAAATGTGCTATAGTACAATAAGTAACACTATAGTACAAACACTTATTCACTAGTACTAATGTGTTTCACCGGAAAAAGACCAATCGGAGATTCAAAAAAAATTATGACCAATAATGGTAAGACCGTAAACAATAGCACTTATAGTACAAAGAAAAGTTCAATAGTCCAAATGAATAATTAATAGTACAAGGTGCCAGAATCGGTATCAATAAAATTGATAATAAAACATTAACATAATGAGATGTGACATGCTACAGTTATTTTTACAGATGTGAACAATATAATTGTGTCATGTCAGTTTACTTTTTAAGTGCGTTTAATGCACACTTTTTAAAAAGAACGTTTTAAGTACACTCGTTCCTTCAATAGTACACTCGTATAGTCTACCGTACAATCGTAAATATATTCATGTGTCAAGAGTGACATTTTTATAAATAGTTTAAACTTTTTCAAAAAGTTACACCTAGATGAAATTATCAAATTTGGCAGCACCTATCTACTTGAGTAGTTGAGTTTTCCTATAGACTCCAAGTACCTAATTGTGGTTGCCCCAAACACCCAATTGGGCCGTCTTTTGGGTTAAATTGATCAGCTCGAAAAAATCAAGCCTCTACAATCTAGTTCAACAGGTCCACCATGCCGACCGAACTTTGCATAGAACTTAGACAACCCAACTTTTTTATTAATATAAACTGCAATAAGATACTTACACAAATTATCTTATTTTTATTATACTTATTCAAAAATAATGCATTATAATTTTTTATAAATTTAACTATTAAAATAACAAAATGGACCGGAGGACGGCGGCACATCTAAGACTACACTGGACTTATACAAAATGGACCCGGATATTCTCCCCTAAAAAACCCACATTCAAATCATTTAAAAATCAAAACTTTTACCTTTATCAATTGTAACTTATCGCAGACGTTCACAGGGGCACGCACACGGATTCAAACCCTCCCTTCTTCGGCGGCGAGGGTTCGTCCCTTCTCCGGCAAAGCAGATTCACTGAGGCGCGGGGGTTTTGCTTTGAAATGAGGTGAGGTGAATTTGCAACTCAATTAAGTCATATAATGGTAAAAATTATTTACAATAAAAAGAAAAATATAGGGTGGTGAAATGAAGGGGGTGAACTACTCAATTATGGAGGAAAAATATCCGGATCCATACAAAATAGGCTCAATAGGTGGTGGGCCATGCCTGCAAAACAAGAGCAGCCCAACGGCCAGTGCGGGCTCGCCCAATTTACCACCCTACATACAATGGAGGCAAAACCCCATTTGTAAAAAATCTCAATATATTACAATATTGCTCCCAAACTGCATTAAAAATTACATGGATCGTATTTCTATTTATGACCCAACGCATTTGAGATTGTACACGCTCGTCTATGCCAAAGTCAAGAAAACTACTGCCTACTGCCTACTACCTACTGCCTACTGATATCTACCTCTCATATATACAATACAACACCACGTATGGTCGTCCTGACCGAGTACTAACAAACCATCAGAGACTAAGAGCATCTCCAAGGGTTCGATCTACTCCGGCGCGAACCCTGCGCTACTCTAGCGCGAAATCTGTAGTTCATTTCCAACCGTTTGCGCTACATTCTGCGCTACATATATTTTCTCATTTTTTATTATATTTTTTTTATATTAATTTGAATTTAATAATTACATAATTTTATTATTATTTTATACTATTAATTTTTAAATAATATAGATTATTTTTTAATTTAAAAATAATTTATTAATTATAGAATAAAAATTATAGAATAAAATTAAATTTAATAACATCATACAATCATACATATTAATTTAAAATTCATAATACAAATGATAATACAATGATAATACAATTATAAAATCATACATAATTTAAAAAAACACAAATAAACACATCACAAAAAAGCACACAAAATTAAAAAAATTAGGATGTTTAATTTCAAGTATTTAAATTATTAGGATGTTTAATTATTATGTTTAATGTATTTTATGCATTGTAATGTATGTTGTAGTATTTTAATTATAATTTAAATTATTGTAATATATTATTTATGATTTAAGCAAAAATTACATTTAATTATTCAACTACAAAATATTACAATTTAATTGTTCAATTTAAAAATATTATAATTTAATTATTAAATAAAAGTATCACAATTTTAATTTAAAAGTATCACAATTTAAACCTAAAAGTATCACAACTTAAACATAAAAACATATAAAGTATAACATAAATAAAATTTAAAAAAATTAAAAATAAAAAATTGTGCAGCGCTGTGAACAGTGCGCGCTTATTTGAGCGCGACACTGTTCACTTACTCGGATGTGGCGCTAGAGTTGGCGCTGGCTTGGAGGACAAAAGGCGTCTCCACCCTGGCGCTGAGCGCAGGGTTGGAGACGCTCGCCCTCCGCAACTAACTATCCCATACTTGAACGGCTGCGAAGCGCCTGGCACGACGTCTGAGCATCCATCCATACACCACTCCGATGGTAAATAGAACCACAATAACCACACTACCACCCAAGTTGAACATTCTTTGAATCCCCATGCTCCCTGTTTAAAAGCCACCACTTACTTTACCAACTCATTTCAGCAATCAAGTAACATACGAAACACGATCTTGGAAAAAGTACTAGTTATTGAAAAAACTAGAAGGGATGAGGAATGCATACCAGTAGGCATAAACTCGAACTCCCATCGCTCATATAGTAAAGCCAAAGACAACTGCAAATGAAATGATAAAATGATGGTAACAGATACATCATGAGATCTTTATGTTAACATTAGCTGAAGAAATCAAATTCAGTTACCCCAAGAATGCGCATTGCATAGTGGATGCATCTCAAACAATCGGGATCTATCAAAACTCTGAACAATCTCCCCATAAGAAGTGGAAATGCTTGTATCTTCTGCCAAATACTAACCCACATCATAACTATGATAAAAAATTAGGTCCGAGATTATGTAGATTCTAACAGAGAATTAGATATCATGTCAAACGTTTAGAGAATGCAAGCCAGGAGAAAGACAAGGAGTAATTCGAATTAGAAACGTGATATAATATGTGCTACATTTCTTTTTTCTGCGGATGGGACGGACCAGAGATGGGAAAAGAAGTCGAGTAATTCTTCACATGATATGTAACAATACCTTGACCTCCTTGAACTCTTCTTTCAACAGCCAAAAATAGCTACAATAGTGGAAGTTCTAACATAAGATAACTGCAATGATCACATCTCTATTACATGACTTCACAAGCTTTTTATTTTTTAAGATGAAACAAAAAGAGTATATTAGCAAAAATTATAGAGTAACTTCATCATGCTTTCTCAATAAATGATTTTCAGTCACGGGACAACACACCTCTATCTCCAAATCAACATCTATATATCACAAATCGACAATTTTCTTGCATTTAATTTACTGAGAACAAAGAAAAGGAAAACAGGACAAGAAAGAAGCATGTAAATGTCATCAAACAAAAAGAAAGAACATAGAGAGGAGTTATAATATAAAATACGAGCATATGCTGAACGTACATGGAAAGCACTAAACACGCCAGTAATGTAGAGGCCATTGTACTGGTGCACTTTTTTAAGGACCTCAACACTATCATCTGCTCCTGAGATCATCTGAGACACTCGTGGTTCTAGGTTCACAATCCGGCAACAGCACAAGGGACATTTGCATGGTTGAATTGACGACCTAAACATCCAGAACTGCAAGATGCAAGTTGCTACAAAAAATAAAATGCAAACATTAACAACAACAAAAAGACAGGCATAGGAAGAAAGCACATGATTGCAATATGCGTTTGGTGGAAAGGGGGGCGGGAAGGTGTAAAAATAAGAGATCAAGATAGAAAAGGGAAAGTTTGAATTATTGCGGGCTGAAAATATCTATCAAATTAACATATTTTGGATTGCTGAAATCAATATAAAAGCTTCAACATGAGGTGCAGAAACGAGCTAACGCAGAGGAAGACATTGAATATATAGGAAGCAACCAATAGCAGTGAAAAAAAAAAATCTTCAAAACAGAGATTATGACAGGGTGACCATCTCTTGAAAGGGTTAAAATTAATCAAATCAATTCACCAAAACCATCCAATTTTGTGTTTTGGGGAGGGTACTTGAGTTAAAAAATAAAAAATCACGACCCGTCTCATACAGATCCTCACGCAAGAATTTGCCAACAAAATTTTCAAATATAATACGCACTGTTCATCTCTAAAATTAGAACCTACTTGCTGAAGAAAACATCGTTTTCTTTCTTTTCAATACCTAATCCAATGATAGCTTTGTAAAACCATTAAATAAGGCAAGAAAACAACATTTCCATTTCAAAAACCAAATGAAATTATAGCCCATAAATCTGAGATTCCGAAAGCCAAACCTTAACTAGAGGGGAAAAAAGTTAAAAATCAGGCAGGTAATTTTACGCAAATTTACGGCATAAATTTCGCGCTCATCAACCTCGCAGACATCGTGATAAACTCGAAATTAAAAAAAAAAAAAAAAACTTACGCAAAACCAGTGTCCACAGTTCGATCTACACGGAATAGTGAACATATCGAAACAGATTGGGCACACATCATCAACAGAAGGTAAATTTCTATCAATCTCCTCAACCCTCCCTGCATCTCCAGTCACATTTTCTCTCTCCTCCAAATCATCAGAATCTCCCATCCCAGCTTCCCCTTCCATTTCTCCGTGCGCAGTCTCTGGATTTATCTGTTTTTCCCTTTCCCTCTTCCTCTCAAATTCGCCGTGAAATCTTCCGACGCCGATATTGTTGTTTTCCATCGCATTTCCCTTTCCCGGTTGATTATCACTCGAATAACACATGAATATGAAATGATGCAATGAAATGAAATGTGAACAAGGAGGAAGCGTGTTGCAAAGAAAGAGAAAAAATGTAATGTGGGGGGGATTGATTGTTTTGTCGGTTAGGGAGTGAAGGCGGCGTTTCACCGCATATTGCTTTCCACTAAGGGAACCCAACGTTGCTTACTATCAATTCTTCTCCAGTAGTATATTTTCACGTGCTCGCACGTTAGGTGTGCGTGATAAATAATGTAGACATCACCCTAAATTCTTATAATTTGTGTTCACATACATTTATATTATTGTTATAGTCTCACAGAAAAAGTAAAAAAACAATAAAAATAATAAAAAAAATAATAATAATTTATTAAAAAAAAAGCAAATGAAAATTTATGGTGGAAAAAACGAAAATGACAAAATGAACAAAACAGTAGAACGGAGGGAGAATATAATACAATCACTGTTATTTATATATATTATTATTATCATGATAGAGTACATGTATAACAGTAGACACATAATAGTAATAAATAAATCCACTTTTATCGTAAATTCAAGTTCATTTAATTTTTTGTCAAAATAAAATATTATATTAAAATTATTCTCTATGGACAAAAATTTATATAAGATCGTAATGACTAATGAGAATATATAAATTAATATTTATTTATATTAATATATTAATAAATTATATTCAATTTATATTTTGATGATTTACATATAGGTTTAAGATAGTCAAGATATCTATAAATATGTTCAAAATATTTGTACAGATGCAAATTTTTTTTCTGCACAGAAGTATATGTATATTTCTTTTTTGCACAAAAGCACTTTTTTTTTGCACAACACCTATTTATAAATATAGTAATTTTTTTAAACATATATATAAGATATAGGTTCAGAAAAATTATTAATATAATAACACTTGAAACTGTTGAAAGTAACACAAATTCACGCACGAGTACTATTTATAAAAAAAGGGAGGAAAAAAAGAGGCAAATATTTTCCGAAATTTATTCTTTCCTTTAATTATACTAAAAATTTTCGAGAGCAAAACGGCGTTTGCCATTAGTCTAAAATGAAATTAATTAAAATTACTTTTTGTTGAAGATAAAATAGAAGCCCGCCACCGGTGAGCAATTCTGCACTTCTATCCGATTGTTTTGGATTTCAGTTATCTGATTTTTGTTTTTTTTTTCACTCCCGATTTCAGTCTAATCTGAATTAATCTTTGTTTGCCAAAATTGTGTATGATTTCCACGCAAGTGAACGTGGTCGTTGTTGTCGCGGCAA
>JAPKLY010001663.1:0-38295 GCA_026898435.1 Prunella vulgaris
GAGATAATACAAACAAATTAGGATTGGTGCCGAGCTTGAAAACTAAATACGCCATATAAAAAAACAAAAACCGGTCGAAACCGTAGAAACCCTAAAATTGGGAAAAATGATCACTAGGGTTGAAATTTTTTTATATTTGCCAATCCAGCATTGTAGAACAAGATAATACGAACAAATTAGGGTTGGTGCCGAGCTTGGAAACTAAAGATGCTATATAAAAAACTGAAAACCGGCTTAAACCTTAGAAACCCTAAAAACCCTAAAATTGGGAAAAATGATCTCCAGGGTTGAAATTTTATAATTTTTGCCAACCAAGCAGTTTAGAAAAAGATAAAATGAACAAATTAGGGTTGAAAACTAAAGATGCTATATAAAAAAACTTAAAACCGGCCGAAACCGTAGAAACCCTAAAAACCCTAAAATTGGGGAAAATGATCACTAGGGTTGAAATTTTTTTATTTTTGCCAATCCAGTATTGTAGAACGAGAAAATACGAAAAAATTAGGGTTAGTGCCGAGCTAGGAAACTAAAGATGCCATATACAAAAACTGAAAACCGGCTGAAACCGTAGAAACCCTAAAAACCCTAAAATTGGGAAAAATGATCACTAGGGTTGAAATTTTTTAATTTTTGCCAATCCTGCATTATAGAACAAGGTAAAACGAACAAATTAGGGTTGGTGCCGAGCTTGAAAACTAAAGACGCCTTATAAAAAAACTGAAAACCGGTCGAAACTGTAGAAACCCTAAATACCCTAAAATTGTAAAAACTGATCACTAGGGGTTGAAATTTTTTTATTTTTTCCAATCCAGCATTGTAGAACAAGATAATATGAACAACTTAGGGTTGGTGCCGAGCTTGGAAACTAAAGACGCCATATAAAAAAACTGAAAACCGGCTGAAACCGTAGAAACACTGAAAACCCTAAAATTAGGAAAAATGATCACCAGGGTAGAATTTTTTTTATTTTTGCCAATCCTACATTGTAGAACAAGGTAAAACAAACAAATTATGGTTGGTGCCGAGCTTGAAAACTAAAGACGCCTTATAAAAAAAACTGAAAACCGGTCGAAACCGTAGAAATCCCAAAAACCCTAAAATTGGGAAAAATGATCACTAGGGTTGAATTTTTTTTATTTTTGCCAATCCAGCATTTTAGAACAAGATAATACGAACAAATTAGGGTTGGTGCCGAGCTCTGAAACTAAAGACGCCATATAAAAAAACTGAAAACCGGGTGAAACTGTAGAAACCCTAAAATTGGGAAAAATGATCACCAGGGTAGATTTTTTTTTATTTTTGCCAATCCTGCATTGTAGTACAAGGTAAAATGAACAAATTAGTGTTGGTGCCGAGCTTCAAAACTAAAGACGCCATATAAAAAAACTGAAAACTGGCTGAAACCGTAGAAACCCTAAAAACCCTAAAATTCAGAAAAATGATCACTAGGGTTGAATTTTTTTTAATTTTTGTCAATCCAGCATTGTAGAACAAGATAATACAAACAAATTAGGGTTGGTTCCGAGCTTTAAAACTAAAGACGCCATATTAAAAAACTGAAAACTGGGCAAAATCGTAAAAACTGTTAAAACCCTAAAATTGGGAAAAATGATCATTAGGGTAGAAATTTTTTTATTTTTGTCAATCCAGCATTGTAGAACAAGATAATACGAACAAATTAGGGTTGGTGCCGAGCTTGGAAACTAAAGACGCTGTTGGCCTGGCGAACTAATACAATTAGCATATGGATAATCACCAAGGTTTGGCAGGTCACCAGGGCACACCCAGATCCGCGGAAGTGTGGAGCTCGCCCACATGGGGGCAGCTCACCTGCGCAGCTCGCCTTAAGGAGCTCGCCCCTATCCCCACGAAGGCCTCACCGAGGTCCATCATCGCACGACATTCGTAAGCCACGCAAGGCACTGGAGCTCGCCCAAACCACTGGAGCCCGTGTCTGAGCTCACCCAGGAGCTCGCCTCTTAGTCAATAGGACCCCAATGGTTGCGTTCTTTTTCCCTCCGTCCGGTTTATCCACAAGGGTGGTTTACGGCGAGGTTTTTAATGGGGCCCATCTAGTCTAAGGCATTGTAGTAGGATGAGGCACGATGTAGGGAGCAGTGTAAGGGACCAGGACGAAGGTTACGGACCTTCGTCAACACCGGAAGCCAAATAGGTTCGTAAGGTGTCGTCTCACATTCGCACACCTATAAATAAGATCTCTCTTGTACTATTCACACAATTCTAATACATTTTCTACACTCCACCTTCTCTCTCTAAACTCAACTCTCTCTCTCTTTATATCGTCCTCCCTCCCCAAGAACATAAATTCATAAGATTATTGTTTGGTAGAATTAATCCGACATAACAAGCCACATAAACGAACACGATTAGTAAATTCTATCAACAATTTGGCGCTAGAAGGAGGGCCGAATCTGAAAAATAAAAAATTTTCAAGAATAAAAAGTTAGGGTTTGTTTGAAGATTTGAAGGTGTTCTTGATAAAACTCAGGAACACTTGAAGATACACACCTATATTCACTCCTTCGAACAAAAACTCAGATTTCCGGACGAAAACCTAAATTTCCAGATTTCCCAAATTCTGTCCGGAAGAAGTTTTCAAACGCACGAGTGTACATGAATAAACTGGATTTCGGATAATTCATCACACGCGAGGCTAGACGAAAATTTACACAGCTCCACCTAAGCTGGACGATCATCACCCCGACGACCTCCCTCCACCTCGGCGACCTGCAGCAAGTTACCCCCTCCAAAAACTAAAAATGGCTACCACTCGAGCTACCAAAGGACAGACCTCCGCAGCTGCTGGAAGGTCCCGAGGGGGCGACCAAAACCAGGCCGAGGTAGAGACCTCACGCCAGGTGGTGGAGGCCTCACAACCACCTCCCTAGAAGAGCACTGCAGCCCCGCGAGCTGTGGTGCCGCAAGAAGAACTGATCCCTGCCCTGAGGGACCTGGCCAACAACCCCGACGAGCTTCAGCGCACCATCGCAACCTTGCAAAGGTTGCAACAGAGGCAGCAGGACGAGCTCGCCCTGGTGCCCAGGCGAGCTCCAGCTGCCGATGCCCGGGAGCAAACCAGGCCCACTCAGGGCACCCAAACTCGGGGGGAGTACAGCGCCCTCCCCACTGAGCAAGAGGCGAGCTCGGCCCAAGCTCGCCAGTGCCTGCATTGGACTGACAAGGCCAAGATGGTGGAGGAGGAACTCGCGCCCGTACACTGGGCGAGCTTCGGCCTACACCGAGGTCTCTGCCACGCATCAATCACAAAGGAGAGAAGTCCTCCAAGGCCGTCTGGGCCTGAGATATGGGGAGAACGAACTGACGGCAGCCCCAGCTACCTCCCACGGAGACTCGTACCAGCATCCGCGCAGGTCCGCCCATGAATGATTGAGAAGGCCCGCCACCGACAGGTTGGACCCCCATGCCGGATGCCAATTCCAGCCCGTCACTGAGAGGTCACCCCAGAGTGAGGCATCTCAGGGACGGGCGTCCATGAGACGTACGACCTTTGAGCAGCCTCCACCGGAGGTGACCCGTGATGACGAGCTGGCCTCGCTGAAAAAGGCCGTCAAAATGCTGCAAGCACAAGTAGCAGCCAAGTCTGGCGGACCTGACGCCACCACTCTCCCCGCATCTCCATTGGCACCTGCCATCCTTCGCGCACCGGTCCAAAAGAAAATTCAATTCCTGGTGATGTCTGCGTACGAGGGTGAATCCGACCCGAAGGTCCACTTGGCCAAGTACGCAGACTTTATGATTTCGGTTTGCGCCACCGACTCTACTCAATGCCGGAACTTCCCGCTGACCCTAGGGGACCGAGCTCACCGCTGGTTCTCTTCACTCGCCCCGGGGTCAATCTGCTCATTTGGCCAACTCTCGCGGGAGTTCTTGGCCCACTTCTCTGGGTTCGGATCCTACCTTACCCAGAAGTACCGACTCGCCAACATCCACCAAGGCGAGAGCGAGACCGACCAGTAGTACCTGGAGAGGTTCGACAAAATCCTGCTGGAGGGCGAGCCAGTGAGCGAGGACACCAAGGTCATCGCAGCGTTGGCCGGACTTAGGAATGGCACTGACCTCTGGAAGGAGATGCACCTCGCATGTCCCAACACTTACACTGAATTCCGCCATAAGGTGGGGGTGTTCGTGGCCATGCAAGAGGCGCACGAAACTCAACCCTAATAAATTCTGCGCCTACCACCAAGCCATCGGCCACTTCACCAGCGAGTGCCGAGACCTCCTCAAACAGCTCTGGAAATTCTACGAGGATGGTAAGCTGGCGGAGTTCGTGAAGAAGGCCCCAGCTAAGAGACCAAGGTTAAAGAGGAGGGCCACCTCCGATGATGAGGACGAGGAAATGGACCAACCTGGTCCCCAGAACAGACGGAGGGCACCTCCCCAGCCTCAACAAAACATGGAGCCCACCCGGGAACTCTTTGTTCTCGAGGAGGAGATCGGAGCTGCCGGAGGTCTCCAGGACGGGGGATCCTCCATATCCAAGAGAAAAAGGAAGGCCGAAATTCGGGCTATAAACCAAGTCCAGGAAGGCAGCTCCGGCCTCAGGTCCGTCTCACAGCTTACTTATGAGCTGACATTTTCCTCGGTGGACCTGGAAGGGGTACTGATGCCCCACAATGACTTGTTGGTGTTAACCACCAACATCATGAACGTCCGAGTTCACAGATTACTTATGGACACCGGCGCATTCACCAACATTCTGTTCAAAGATTTCCTAGGTAGTGTTAGGTTGAGCATCCAGCTTGTATCGGCTGAGGACCCCAGAAGGAGACTGACTAGGCTCATAAATTTCCTAGTTGTCGACCAGCAGTCCTCCTACAACGGGTTCCTTGGCCGCCCGTTTATTAATGAATTCAAAGTGGCATGTTCCACCTACTACTACTGTTTGAAATTCCCAACTCCAAAAGGCGCCGGAACTATAAAAGGTGACCAGAAAAAGGCCTGAGAGTGTTTACTCCAAATGAAAGATGGCCAGGTCAAAAAAGTGGTGACGCGGGTCCAAGTCCTTAAAGAGGAAGTGCAGATTCTAGCAGACGAGCCAAACATCCTAGACGTCATCTCGGTAGAAATTGAGATGATGGAGGTAGGTGATCTGTCAGAGATTAACCAAGTGTCAGGACCTGCGCAAGACGCACAATCGACACCAATGGAGGATTTGGAAGAAACCCAAGTATTGGGACCTGCGCAAGAGTCGGGACCTGCGCAGGGACAACAACCTGCTCCCATGGAGGTGGTCGATGAGGCCCAAGACGGGGGACCTGCGAGAGGTCAAGAACCAACACCAATGGACGTTGACATAATCGACAAACTACCGGAGGTACTGACAGTTGATGAACCCGCACAAGCTAAAAGCCAAACCGATGACCTCGAACCGCGCATAGGTCACGAACCTGCGCAGATGTCACAAGAGGAGTGGGACGAGTTCATCAGCGACCCAAGGTGGAAAAGTCAAAAGAGAAAAGCCACCCCCATGGAGGAATTGACGGCACTCCCGGTGGACCCGGAAAGAGACTTAGAACTTTTCATCAGTTCTGAGTTACCTGAACCGTACCGGTCGAGGATGGAACTGTTCTTGATGTCCAACCTGGACGTGTTTGCCTGGTCCCATGAAGACATGACGGGGATCCCGTTGGAACACGCGTGCCACAAATTCAACATAGACCCGACTAGGAGACCCGTACGTCAAAAACGAAGAAAGTATGGACCAGACAAATACGCAGCTCTAACTGTTGAGGTGGAGAAGTTGTTGGACAACAAGCTCATCAAGGAAGCCTTGTGTCCGCAGTGGGTCGCGAACCCCGTCCTGGTGAAAAAACACAATGGGACGTGGAGACTCTGCATTGACTTCACAGACTTGAATAAAGCTTATCCGAAGGTCAATTTCCCACTACCTCACATCGATAAGCTAGTGGATAGCACCGCGGGCCATGAGATGATGACGTTCATGGATACTTTTGCGGGCTACCACCAGATAGCTTTGCACCCAGATGACCAGGAACATACGGTGTTCTACACCAACAAGAATATGTATTGCTGGGAAAGGATGTCGTTCGGACTCATCAACGCCGGAGCCACCTACCAAAGGTTGGTGAATAAAATGTTCGACCAACACATTGGTGAATCCATGGAGGTGTACGTAGATGACATAGTTGTCAAGAGTCTGAGAAAGGAGGACCACCTAAAACAGACCTTTGATATACTGCGCCACTACAACATGAAGTTAAACCCCAAAAAGACCAGCTTCGGCGTGCACTCCGGAAAGTTCCTGGGGTACCTAGTTAGCGAACGAGGAATCGAGGTCAACCCAACGCAGGTCCAATGCATAATCGAGATGGGCGTGCCCGACTCCGTGTAAAAAGTTCTAAGGTTGACTGGGTGCATGGCAGCTCTGAATAGGTTCATCTCCAGGTCCGGCGACCAAAATCGTCCGTTCTAGTAGGCGATTAAGGCAAACACACGGAGGTACAAAGAGGCGGCCAAAGCCAATAAGCTCCACCTCAAAAACCACTTCGTCTGGACAAGTGAGTGCCAACGAGCCTTCGAAGACATCAAAACATACCTGGCAGATACGCAGGTCCTGTCAAAGCCGATACCTGGAGAGAATCTGTACCTATACCTAGCCGCATCGGAGGTAGCCATCAGCTCCGTCCTGGTCCGAGAAGAGACAAAAACACACGTACCAGTGTACTATGTGAGCCAAGTCTTACACGAAGCTGAGCTGCGGTACACCCCAACAGAGAAGTTGGCTTATGCACTGGTGATGAGTGTTAGAAAATTGAGGCCCTACTTTTTTGACCACCCGGTAGAGGTACTGACAGCGTTCCCACTACGTTAAATACTATAGCGCCCAGACACCGCCGGATGCCTGCTAAAATGGTCACTAGAGATCAGCCAATACGGTATACCTTACGCACCCCGAACAGCGATCAAGGAACAAGCACTTGCCGACTTCATTGTCGAGCTAACTTTCCCATAAGATCCGAGGAGGGGGCGTGTAGCTCCTTGGCATCTCTACGTTGACAGATCATCAACCAGCGTAGCAGCAGGCACCGGCGTGGTCCTGATCAGCCCAGACAGACAAGTCTTCACCTACGCAATCCGGTTCAACTTTCGAGCAACCAACAACGAGACGGAGTATGAAGCGTTGATAGCAGGACTTAGGCTATCATTAGCTGTGGGGGCAACCAATCTTCAAGTTTTCGGAGATTCCCAGCTAATAATATCCCAAGTCCGGGGGGAATATGAAGCAAAAGACCAGCAGATGATGACCTACCAGAAGATAGCCGCACATCATATCTCGATGTTTACACAGGTTTACATCAATCAGATACCGCGGCTAGAAAATACACAAGAAGTTGCTCTAGCCTGACTAGCAACTAGCAACGGCGAAGCTGAATTCACGGAGGTTGTGATCACCACACTGAAAAACCCCTCGACGCTCGATTATAAAGTAAACCAAACCTCGAGTAGGGGGTAGCAGGACAGTGAAGATGGTGAAGATTGGTGCGCTCCAATCAAAAAATATTTGACAGACGGAACGACCCCCGTGGACACCTGGGAAATTAGCCGGCTAATAAAGCAAGCTGCCAGATATACGCTGCTGGATGGCCAGTGATGAGGGTCATAATTGCATGTTTTTGTATCTATTTATATATTGTTTTGATGTGTTTATGTTCATATTTGACCCTAATTTGGTATAAATTGAGCTATTAACCATTTTGTGGCAAGAAAATATGTTTTGTAGTGAAAATGAGCAAAAACTGGCAAGAGATGAGCAAGTTCGTAAAAGTTTAGAAAATATGAGTTGATCTAATGAAGATAAATGATATACCATGTCGAATAGTTCGAAGAGAGGGTCACAACGGATAAAGAATAGAGTCAATCGGAGCTCTAGAACTAAAGATATGAAGAAAACGAGAAAGTCAAGGATCGATCGGACAAGTCGAGGCCTAGCTCGAGCGCAGCCAAGCCAGACTCGTGCGACCACGAGCCGTATTCGTGCGACGAACCTCTGGTTCGGGCGACAACGAACCGCACGAGTGCTCACACGAGCCAGACTCGTGCGGCCACGTGCTTGGACTCTTGCGATGGTTCGGCAAGCCACAATTTCAGGGGTATTCTCGTCTTTTTGCGCGTTTAATGAAGGGCAATTTGGACAAAGCATTGTGGGCACTATAAATACTCTAAAGATCAGATTCTCAAGGATCTAAGTCATAATCCAAGTCACATTAGTTCATAATCATAGTGAGATTCTTAGATTAGAGAGAGAGAGGTAGTTACTTGGTGGTTTCTTAAGATTTCTTCTCACAAATTCTTAGATAACTTTTGATCCACCGCTTTGATCGTTGATCCGTTAATTCCTGCATTCTCGTCTCGTCTAAGGCTACATTATCACCGATTGAATTTCAATTTCCATTGTCGGATTTCAAGTTAGCATTTTAGAGGTAAATTGTATCTTTCCAATTATCATTGTAATAGGTAAATTTCTTTACATTTCTTTCTTAATGATGAATGTTCTTAGCTTAATTGTTCTTATGTTTACTCAATTAGCCATGAGCTAATTCCTTCATGTGTTAGTGTATGATGCCTATGGAGTAGTGTAGCGATATGTTGATCTTTTGAATGCTTTGAGTTGTTGTATGATCAATTCTCTACGTTGATGGATTGAATGAATGCTTGCATGTGTAGATGACAATTAGGGCCATTAGGGAGTTAGTCTCTTGCGAAAGTAGAGCTTATTTCCTAAATTCTCTTACATTAAGGCCAATGCATATCAAGTGTTTGATAAAATTCCTAAGATAGTGAGAATTATCTTTAGTGAATTAGATGAACAATTAGAGGCTTTGATATGTTATTAGGGAAACCTTTTGCATGTTAGAGTGGCTTGCCCATTGATTATACACAATCTCATTGCATGATTAAGTGATGCTTCACTACATGAAACATAGGATAGTACACTAGCACATATCCCTCACATTTGCTCACTTTACAACCCAAGGTGATAGGTAGTTTACTTCTTTGACGCATTAGTAGACGATAGAAACCTTTCCCCTTTATTTCTTTGTTAGCTAGCCAATTGAAACAACAAATTTTCCTTACAAGTCCCCGTCTCCTTTGGGTTCGATATATTTTAGAACTTGGTCAAGCTTACCACGCTCATAGCGAACACGTACACTTGCGTGAGGACTTATTTACACCGAACAAGTTTTTAGCGCCGTTGTCGGGGAGACGACTTGGTTGTTTGGTTGTTTGTTGTTTCTTTTCTTTTTGATTGGTTACTATTGTGAGAATTTGATACTTGGAAATTCTTGCAGGATTTTGTGGAAGAAAGATGGATCGATACAACTGCTCTTCCTACCATCCACCAAATAATCAACCTTCTACTTCGTATTCTTACCATCCTTACACCTACCAAAATGAAAAAACTTACCAACCCCATCATACATCAATTAACTCCATGCCTTCTACATCCTACCATCAAGGAAATTCTACGTATATTGATGAAACACTTCATCTTATACTCGAAAAGCTGGACAACATAAGAAGTGAAGGATATCGGTATATAGAGGCAACAAATCAAAAGTTTGATGCAATTTGTTGAGATCAAGGAGCTAGAATAAAAAGCTTGGAGGTGAAAGTGGAGGAAATATCAAGAAAATGTGGACAAAGGGCTCGTGAATGCAAGTCCTATTTGATTAAATCTCAATTGAGAGAAGGGTGTAATGCTATTGAGTTAAGAAGTGGAAAGAGATATGAAGGACCTAGTGCTCCTATTTGTTGTGAGGATGAAGAAAAGGGGGTAGAAAAGGAGAAGATTGATGATATGGATGAGGGAATTGATATGGAATACTCTATCCCAATAGGTGAAAAAGAAGAGGAAAGAAAGGTGGAAGAAGGGTTAGTAGAAGAAGAAGAAAATGGTGGAAGTGAAAAAGAGGAAGCATATGTTCCTAAGTGGAAGAGAGTTAGAGAAGAGAAGGAAAAGAAGAATAAAGTGGAAGTTGATGAATGGGGGGTGCCAAAGATGGTAGTGCCCATTCCATATCCCCAAAGGTTTGCCAAGAAGAAGCTTGATGACAAGTTCAACAGGTTCCTTGAGGTTTTCAAAAAGCTCTATATAAATATTCCTTTTTATGAAGCCTTGGAACAAATTCCAAGTTATGCAAAGTTTATGAAAGATCTCTTAGCCAAGAGAAGAAGAGTGGAGGGGGTGGAAATGGTAAAATTGACTAAGGAGAGTAGTGATGCTTTGACAAGAAAGCTACCTCAAAAAGAGAAAGATCTGGGATGCTTCACAATTATTTGTGACATGGGAAATGGAGTAGTACACAAAGCCCTATGTGACTTAGGAGCAAGTATCAATTTGATTCACTCTCTATCTTCAAAAGCTTAAATCAAGGTCACTTGAAAGGAACATCCACTACTCTTCAATTGGCGGATGGCTCAACCACCATTCCTAATGGCTTTATAGAGGATGTACTTGTGAGAATTAAAGATTTCACATTCCCAGCGGACTTCTATGTTCTTGATATGGAAGAAGACAAAGATATTCCTCTTATTCTAGGAAGACCTTTCTTGGCTACCGCTCGAGCGGTTATTGATGTTTATAATGGAGAGTTAACTTTGAAGCTTGGAGGGGATGAACTTCAGTTTTCTATCCAAGATGCTATGAAGCATCCAAAGGAGAATCCCTCTTGCAATTCTATTGATGTTGTAGAGCTTTGTATACAAGAAGCTTTTGAAAATGCGGAGATTCCTTTCTTTACTTCAAATTATGAGATTCCTAACTATAATGAAGTTAAAGATGGTGATTGTTTTGTTGTTGATGATGTAGGTAATGAACATGAAGGAGCAATGAACACTCAAGAAAAGGAGATGCTCTTGGAAATCAAGGAGGGTGAAATAGCAAGCAAGGACAAGGAAGAAGAAGCTAGGATTGCATTAAAGCCATTGCCAGATCACCTCAAGTACGCATATCTTGATGAAAACGAGAGGAATCTGGTAATCGTATCTTCTTCTCTTCAAGGTGATGAACTTGAAAAATTGCTTGCTATGCTTAGGAAACATAAATTGGCTATAGGTTGGACGGTGGATGATCTTAAGGGTGTAAATCCTTCTTTATGCATGCATAGAATACGTCTAGAAGAAAATGCTAAGCCATTAGTTCAACCACAAAGAAGAGTGAATTCTATAATACAAGAAGTCATTAAGAAAGAAGTGTTAAAATTGCTTGGAGTGAATATGATCTTCCCAATTAGTGATAGCCATTGGGTGTTACCCTTGCATGTAGTATCTAAGAAAAGCGGAATGACTATCATAAAAACTGAGAATAATGAAGTAATTGCTACAAGGGTGGCCACGGGTTGGCGTGTTTGTGTTGATTATAGGGAATTGAACAAGGCTACTTGTAAGGATCACTTTCCTTTGCCATTTATGGACCAAATGTTGGATAGATTATGTGGATATCGATACTATTGCTTCCTCGATGGTTATTCCGGTTACAATCAAATCATGATTGCACCAGAAGACCAAGAGAAGACTACTTTCACATGTACCTATGGAACGTATTCTTGGAGACGCATGCCTTTTGGGCTATGCAATGCTCCAGCTACATTTCAAAGGTTAATGATGTCGATATTCCATGGGTTAATTGAGCAAATTATGGAAGTGTTTATGGACGATTTCAGTATTTTTGGAAATACTTATGATGTTTGTTTGTCCAATCTTGAGAAGGTGCTAATTAGATGTGAAGAGGCAAATTTGGTGCTCAATTGGGAGAAGTGCCACTTTATGGTAAGTGAAGGTGTTGTTCTTGGACATCACATCTCCTCTAGTGGGCTATAAGTGGATCGTGCCAAGGTAGTAGGTATTGAAAAGTTGCCTCCACCTATAAATGAGAAGGGAGTAAGATCTTTCTTGGGACATGCCGGATTCTATAGGAGATTTATCAAAGATTTTTCTAAATTGTCAAAACCATTGTCTCGATTATTGGAGAAAGATGTTCCTTTTAAGTTTGATGATGTTTGCTTGAATTCTTTTAGGTTGTTGGAAGAAGCCTTGGTGAGTGCACCGGTCTTGATCACTCCAAATTGGGAAGAACCTTTCGTACTTATGTGTGATTCGAGCGACTATGCCATGGGAGTGGTGCTAGGGAAATTAAGAGAAAGAAGATTTCATGCAATCTACTACGCTTCAAAGACCTTTTCAGCTACTCCATTAAATTACACCACTACCGAGAGGGAGCTTTTGGCCATTGTATATGCCGTGGAGAAGTTTCGTCCATATCTTGTGGGGACGAAAACCATTGTGTATACGGACCACTCGGCTATCATGTTTTTGATGAAGAAGAAGGATTCTAAACCTAGGTTGATTAGGTGGGTGCTATTTCTACAAGAGTTCGATTTGGAGATTAGGGATAAGAAGGGAAGCGAAAATGTGATTGCCGACCATTTGTCAAGACTAGTGAGGGGAGATGAAGCTTTGGAAGAAAAAGAAGAGATACTTGAGAGTTTTCCCGATGAGCATATCTTTAGTATTGAAGAGGAGAGACTTTGGAAGATGGAGGATGAGGCTCCATGGTATGCCGACTTTGCTAACTTCTTAGCAAGTGGGCCAACTCCTTATGGAATGAATTCAAATGTAAGGAAACGGTTTTACAAAGAGGTACGTCGTTATATTTGGGATGATCCATATTTGTATCGTCTTTGTGCCGATTCCATGATTAGGAGATGTATTCCGGATGAAGAAATTGAAAGTGTGCTAACACATTGCCATTCTTTGCCTTGCGGAGGACATTTTGGGTCCATTAAGATGGCTCAAAAGGTATTTCAATGTGGTTTTTATTGGCCTTCGGTTTTCAAGGATTGTTATATGTTTGTTGCTCGATTTGATCGATGCCAACGAGTTGGGGGGTTGTCAAGACGAGATGAGATGCCCTTGAATATTTTTCAAGAGGTAGAGGTTTTTGATGTATGGGGCATTGACTTTATGGGACCCTTCCCATCTTCTCATGGTTATTTGTATATTCTTTTGGCGGTGGATTATGTTTCGAAGTGGGTGGAAGTAATTCCCACGAAATTCAATGATGAAAGAGTGGTTATGAAGTTCTTAAGGAAGAATATCTTTGCTAGATTTGGAGTGCCGAGGTCATTGATTAGTGATGGGGGTACTCACTTTGTGAATAGAGCGTTGGGGAATCTACTAGTAAAGTACGATGTGAAGCATAAGATTTCCACGGCCTATCACCCCCAAACTAATGGATTGGCGGAAGTGTCAAATCGCCAAATAAAGCTTATCCTAGAGAAGACCATGAGCTCTAATAGGAAAGACTGGGCACTTAAGTTGGATGATGCATTATGGGCTTATCGTACGGCTTTTAAGACTCCGTTGAACCTTTCTCCTTACCAACTTGTGTATGGTAAGCCTTGTCATTTGCCCGTTGAGCTTGAACACAAAGCTTATTGGGCCATCAAGAAGTTGAATTTTGATGAGAAAGCATGTGGGGAGAAAAGGCATCTTCAATTGTTGGAGTTAGATGAATTTAGAGATGAGGCGTACGAAAATGCTAAGATTTTCAAGGAAAAGACTAAGAAATTGCATGATGCAAACATAAAAGAGAAGTCATTCAAAGTGCTCGATCAAGTACTTTTGTTTAATTCAAGATTGAAGTTATTTCCCAGGAAATTAAAGTCGAAATGGAGTGGGCCCTTTACAATTTCAAATTGCTTTGCAAGTGGATGGTATGAATTGATGAATGATAAAGGGGAACTCTTCTATGCTAATGATCATCGTTTGAAACTTTACCATAATTCCATGCCACGAGAGGGAACAAATTATTTGAGGCTATGTGATGTTGAACCACCATGATTTGAGCTTAAGAGTCGTCCGGCTAGGGGACGTTAAATCCAAGCGCTAGATGGGAGGCAACCCATCCTTGTGGTTTATTTTGTAGCTTCTATTGTTGTTAGTGTAGTTAATTGTGTTTTTTTTGTGTAGGTGCTTATTGTCCAAGGGAGTGCTTTTATAATATCATTGCTCCAAGGGTGAGGTATTGTTTCCTTTCTCCTTGTGAAATACTTGGCCTAGCCAAGTTTGGGGGTGTTCTCTTGGTATTTGTTCTTGTGATGGATTATTGATGAATTTGATCTTGGGATTTATGATGCTTTTATTGAGTGTGCTTAATTCGTATGCATTGCTTGATATTGTCTTCACCTCTTTGCCAAACTTTTTAGACCTATGGTCCAAAAAAGTTTGGGGCGGTGTGATCGTTTTGCCATTCTCTTCGCAATGCTATTCTTATATTGATGATTAGTGCTTCTATGATGTTTTTAGACCATATGCTTATCATGTGCCTTGTTTTGCTTGTTGATTGATTGCCATATTGTTGCTAGTTTAGAGTAGTGTGGCATGAGATATGTCTATGATTGTGTGGATGAGTTGAAAGTTCATGTTGGATGTAGTAGAGTTATGGCTTGATTCTTATCTTGTCTTTTGTTCTATGGATTTGATGATACTTGAAATTTTGATGATATGAACATTTTTTTTATGAGATGAGTCATGATCACCCTATACCCGTGAGGTTTTGAGCCATTTATGCCCGTTTCAATCTTGAACGGATGATATTCTTTGATGTGAGTTCCACACACGTACATTTTACTCTAGAACTTGATTTTAGTCTTGTTTGAGGCTACATTAGACATTGAATTCACATGATATGATTTGAGGCCATTTTTTATCTAAATTGAGCTACTTTGCCCTATGAGCCTACCTTGATATTATTATCCATTTGCTTACCATTTTGTGTCTTTAGACCTTTCCTTTGGCTAACCTCACTTTAAGCCATTTTCCTTCCTTTTTGGAACTCTCTTGTCCCTATGATTAGTATAGTGAAAAGAAGGAAGGAAGATTGGTGATATGATGAAGAACATGGTGGCCTAAAGTGGAAGATATGAAGAATTTTATGCATGGATTGAAATTTTTTGAAAAAAGGCAAGTGCTAGCAAAGCATGAGAAAAAGTTGACTTTTGTTGAAATTATGGTCAAGTTGACCTTTGTTGTGAGTTTGGCTAAAGTTATAAAGAAGGGAAGAATGTGCACAATTGCATGAAGATGTGAATGACTATTACTTGATTCCTTCTATGCTTTACTAATCGTACTTAGTCACTCTAATTCATATCTATCCTTCCCTACCAAAGAGCCAACATTACAACCTTATGAAAGTCCTCAATGATGTGTGAATGATTTGTCATTTTAAGTGGTGGAGAATTTGAGACTAGAGCCAAGCTTATGGTAGTATTTGTATCATTGTGTGAAGATTGAGAGAACCTCAAACACTTGAGAGATGAGCTATACACTTCTATGTGAGGATCATGACTTGTTGATTTGACAATTTGTTCATTGATTCAATTTTGATTGTTGATTTGATGAAATTGCATTTTAGACTTGTTTGATATTGAGCTATTATTCTATGGCATTTGATTGTGTGCTTGATGCTTCATCGATACAATTATTCCCCTATCTTATTGCTTTGTTGCTCGAGGTCGAGCAACAATCTAGTTTGGAGGTGTGATTAGGGTCATAATTGCATGTTTTTGTATCTATTTCTATATGGTTTTGATGTGCTTATGTTCATATCTGACCCTAATTTGGTATAAATTGTTCTATTAACCATTTTGTGGCAAGAAAATATGTTTTGTTGTGGCAAGTTCGTAAAAGTTCAGAAAATGTGAGTTGATCCAATGAAGACAAATGATATACCATGTCGAAGAGTTCGAAGAGAGGGTCGCAACGGAAAAAGAATCGAGTCAATCGGAGCTCTAGAATTCAAGATATGAAGAAAATGAGAAAGTTGAGGATAGATCGGACAAGTCGAGGCCGAGCTTGAGCGCAGCCAAGCCAGACTCGTGCGACACGAGCCACATTCGTGCGATGAACCTCTGGTTCGGGCGACAATGAACTGCACGAGTGCTCACACCAACCAGACTCGTGCGGCCACATGGTTGGACTCGTGCGATGGTTCGGCAAGCCACAATTTCAGGGGTATTCTCGTCTTTTAGCGCGTTTAATGAAGGGCATTTTGGACAAAGCATTGTGGGAACTATAAATACTCTAAAGATCAGATTCTCAAGGATCTAAGTCATAATCCAAGTCACAATAGTTCATAATCATAGTGAGATTCTTAGATTAGAGAGAGAGAGGTAGTTACTTAGTGGTTTCTTAAGATTTCTTCTCACAAATTCTTAGATAACTTTTAATCTACCGCTTTGATCGTTGATCCGTTAATTCCTGCATTCTCTCTCGTCTAAGGCTACATTCTCACCAATTGAATTTCAATTTCCATTGTCGGATTTCAAGTTAGCATTTTAGAGGTAAATTGTATCTTTCCAATTATCATTGTAATAGGTAATTTCTTTACATTTCTTTCTTAATGATGAATGTTCCTAGCTTAATTGTTCTTATGTTTACTCAATTAGCCATGAGCTAATTCCTTCATGTGTTAGTGTATGATGCCTATGGAGTAGTGTAGTGATATGTTGATCTTTTGAATGCTTTGAGTTGTTGTATGATCAATTCTCTACATTGATGGATTGAATGAATGCTTGCATGTGTAGATGACAATTAGGGCCATTAGGGAGTTAGTCTCTTGCGAAAGTAGAGCTTATTTCCTAAATTCTCTTATATTAAGGCCAATGCATATCAAGTGTTTGATAAAATTCCTAAGATAGTGAGAATTATCTTTAGTGAATTAGATGAACAATTAGAGGCTTTGATATGTTATTAGGGAAACCTTTTGCACGTTAGAGTGGCTTGCCCATTGATTATACACAATCTCATTGCATGATTAAGTGATGCTTCACTACATGAAACATAGGATAGTACACTAGCACATATCCCTCACATTTGCTCACTTTGCAACACAAGGTGATAGGTAGTTTACTTCTTTGACGCATTAGTAGACGATAGAAACCTTTCCCCTTTATTGCTTTGTTAGCTAACCAATTGAAACAACGAATTTTCCTTACAAGTCCCCATCTCCTTTGGGTTCGATATATTTTAAAACTTGGTCAAGCTTACCACGCTGATAGCGAACACGTACACCTGCGTGAGGACTTATTTACACCGAATAGCCAGCTCTACAAACGTGGATTCTCCCTACCCCTACTCAAGTGCCTAACTAAGAAGTAGGGGTCCGAAGTGTTAGAAGAAATTCACGAAGGGATTTATGGGAGTCACACTGGGGGGCAAGCATTGGCATATAAGACGATCAGGCAGGGCTACTACTGGCCCACTCTTCGCAAAGATGCCATCAGCTTCACTCGAAGGTGCCGAAAGTGCCAACTTTTCGCACCTAACATCCACTCCCCAGCCAACCAGCTGAAGTCGGTTTTCAGCCAATGGCCTTTCGCGAAATGGGTTATCGACTTGATCGGCCCATTTCCACCTGGTAGAGGCGGTGTAAAGTTTGATGTTGTAGCAGTAGACTACTACACTAAGTGGGCTGAGGCCGAAGCTCTCACAACTATAACCCAAGAAAGGATGATCACCTTCATCTGGAAAAACCTGATCTGCAGGTTC
Source organism: Prunella vulgaris (assembly GCA_026898435.1). Taxonomy (NCBI): domain Eukaryota; kingdom Viridiplantae; phylum Streptophyta; class Magnoliopsida; order Lamiales; family Lamiaceae; genus Prunella; species Prunella vulgaris. The sequence goes on from JAPKLY010001663.1 coordinate 17,614, forward strand.
GGACTTCCACAGTCGATCATCATGGACAATGGAAGGCAGTTCGATGGTCAAAAGCTGAGAGACTTCTGCAGTTCATGGAACATCAATAAGCACTACTCAACTCCTTACCATCCACAGTCGAACGGCCAATTCGAAGCGGTGAACAAAATCCTGAAACACATATTAAAGCTCCGCCTCGAAGAGAAGAAAGGGAGCTGGGCAGACGAACTCCCGGAGGTCCTATGGTCTTATAGAACTTCCTATAGGGCCAGCACCGGAGAGACCCCGTTTGCCCTAGCTTTCGGGAGTGAAGCTGCTGTCCCGGCCGAAGTCCAGAACAAGACTTGGAAGGTGGTAGGATATGATGAAGAAAAGAATGATGAGGCCCTGGCAGTAGAGAAGGATCTGATCGAAGAGACTAGAGCTTCGTCAGAAATGAAGAACGCCACCTACAAGCGCAGAGCAGAAAAATACTACAACTCCCAGGTCCGAGACCAAAAATTCAAGGTTGGAGACCTGGTGTTGAAAAAGAAGTTGATGGCCCCACCAGGTGTATTCGGTTCAAATTGAGAAGGACCGTTCTGGGTCACCGCAGCCTGGCCAAACGGCACTTATGATCTAGAAGACGCAGAAGGCAACACCTGGTCATACACCTGGAGTGTGGCCCACCTGAAAAAGTTCTATCAGTAGACTAGAATTCTGTAATAGACTAGTCGAAGGTTCGCATCAGAAATGTTGATAGCAACCAGTATAAATTACGTTGCTACGAAAAGTTGAGAAAATTTGTAAAACCGGAAAGTTCGCATCAGAAATGTTTGGACCTGCGTAGCTCGCCCACAAGCGAGCTACCCCAGGTCGCCCACTACCCAAGAAAGTTAGCTAGCCTCAGCTCGCCAAATGCCAGAAAATCTGCGATGCGCAAGGACCAAGGTCCCAAACATCATAATTAAATAGCTCGAAGGCAAAGGCCAAAGTGTCCAAGGTCGCGAAGGTACCCTTCTTAAAGGGTTGCTAAGCACCTACTGCCATAAGTTAGAAAAATTCGCGAGAAAGACGAAAAACGTCTAAGGCAAGGTTCATGAAACCCAACGTCCCAACGTGAATCGATCGAAGTGCAGCTCGCTACCCTAAGTGGTCTAAGACGAGCAATTCGCGGCCCTAAGTGGTGTAAGACGAAGAATACGCACTCTCAAAATAGAGGTACAATTCGTTGTCGTAAGTGACGTAAAACGAACGATTCATTTCTCAAAGTAGAATAAGACGAACAGTTAAGTACCCATAAAATAAATAAAAACGAGCTATTTTGAAAATTATAACGTAAAAGCGAAACAAAGTGCGAAGAGTTGGACAAAAAATGCTCAACTTATATTCAAAAGATACTTAAGAAATTTTCAAGTAAAAAATATACTTGAAAAAATCCTAAGTATGAGTAGCAGTGCTGGCCACAAAGGCCGACCAGCTGGCCATCTTTGAACTACAAAAAGCTCCTTCTGGGCGAGATGCACGTGCCCGACGAGCTATATCTACTTAAACAAAAATCAGAAACTACAACCAGGAAAATGAAAGTTATTCTAGAAAGCAAGGGAAAATGCCTAAGTGTTGGGAGATGCGGGGGCAGCAGGCACATCGGCAACGACCTCGGTAGGGGCAGGGGTGACCTGGGTAGCTGGAATGGCGAGCTCGGCCTTGGAAGTGATATTACCAGTAAGTCCGCTGGCATCGAACTCGCCCAAGTTTAGCATGGCATCCCCACAGACCTCCTGTAGTTGCTCGACAGTGAGGGGGATACGATCCTCTTCGCGAACGACCTCCTCCTATTCGCCAAGATCCAGCGCCGGCACCTCGACTGTCTTGATGATTTGAAAGCAGTCCGGTACGAAGTCGAGGGGAATGCCGAGCTCGGGGAGGTCACCGATGTCCAGCTCGGCGCCATCGGGAAAGGGAACCCGGTCCAGGCAGGCTTTAAAGTCGCCCACAACCGCCTCGACCTCGTCATCCTTGTGAGCTCGAGCCCACCAAAGAGTTCGGAAAACCTTGGCATAACATTGGACGCATCCTTTGTCAGAGGCCTCGGCCTTCACAGCCGCCAGATTCGGTGAGGAAGAGGCATTGTTCCGCAGCTCAGCAACCTGGTTGGCTTTCGCCTCCAACTCGCCCCTCAGCCTTTCACATTCGGCGTTGGAGCTCTTCACCAGGCCCTGCTACAGTGCGAGGTCCTTCTTCGTAATCCCATGATTGCCGACCTCCTGGGCGAGCTGGACGGCGAGCTCATCTTCCTTGGCTTTTATTCTAGCCTCTGTCTGCTGCTCGAGCCTGGCGAGTTTGTGTTGGAGGTCCTCGAGCTGCTACAAGGCACTTTGCTCGGTAGCCAATGATGCCTCGGCCCTATCTTCGGCGAGCTGCGCCTGCCTCTTCACCTTGTCAGCAGTGTCCGCCAAGGCCAGCATCCTTTTATTCCTGTCGTAGCGACCTGCCTCCAGCTCGACGACTTGCTCGAAAGCCTTCTGGTTGGCGAGCATTAATCTACTCGCGTGGTGAGCCGAGAGGAGGAGGTTCTCTTTCAAGTCCTGGCTATTGATGGTGGCCACCAGCGGAGTCGTCCAATGCCTCGGCATCTCGCTGACAGTATTCCAGACTAGGCCCGGATGGAGGCTCCGCATCGATGTTAGGGAGCGAGATTGCTCGAAGGCATGCAGGGTCTCATGACAATTTGGGAAGGCGATTGGGGCATAACTGCGAGATCAAAATAGATAAAAACTGTTAGAAAAATAAGAGATAATAAGCGATGAAGATCAACTGGGCGAGCAACTCACTGAGCTCGGTCGGGGTCCCAACCAAGGAGAGTGTCATCATTAGTTTGCACCCCGAATGGAGATGGCGAGGGGGGCGAGCTCCTGATAGGCGTGGCCGCCAACGGGGCTGTGGATTGAGCGGAACCTCCCTGCCCAGACCTCGCCGAGGCCCTCTCATCTCGGTCGGAATCCTCATCGACCAGGCTAGTGTACCTGGTCCTCTTGCGAGCTGGGGGATCCTCCTCGCCTGCTCGGGATCCTTCACCTCTTTGGGGCCCCTTTTTCCCGCGACCTCGCTCGGAGGAGACGACAGCTCGCCCACCACCTCGGCTGGTCCGAGCGACCTCCGCAGCCTTAGACCTAGGCTTCTCGGGGACCTTGGTCTTTTCCCTCTGGGTCCCCGACCCTCCTACCTCACCCTTCTTAGAGGCGAGCTCTGCCTCCATGCTTGCCTCCAACGTGAGCACAGACGGCGGAGCGAGTCTGTTGGGGCTAGGTGGGCCCATTTCGAAGCGCTCTCTAACAAGTTGATAAGCCTCGGGGACCTCAGCAATCAGAATAGCAAAGAAGCTACCACCTGTACAAAAACTTAAAATGTCAGCATGATGGGCGAACTATACCCCCCACAGGCGAGCTCCGAAGAGTTAAAAACCTGGGAGCTAGGGACCTTTGATATCGAGGTGGTGGGGCAGTATGAGGAGCCCGACGAGCCGCAAGCAATGGTGCGTGCACAGGTGGGCGACCTGCCTATCCTTCTCGCTTCTCAAACAACAGATGGCATGCACCACGTCGAATTCAACTGATACCTTGGGCTTGCCCCTGCTAGATTTTTGGCGCTTCGGAACTGCAAAAAGAAAGAAAATTAGAATTAGTATATCTAATTCAACCCACACACACCGAAATAAGCGACCTACTGCTGGCTTTCCCGTATCCCTCTGGAGTGGGAATACGGTCACCTCGTCCATGGTATGTGCCGGAAGCTAGCCAGTCTCCACCTATGAAGAAAAACTGCTTCTTCCAGTCATGAACTTTATTTGGCAAGTCCCCGAGTAATTTTTCCCCTGGGCGAGCTTTTAGATAATAGTATCCCGCTCCATCCTGCGCCCGCTTGGTCACAGCGAAGAGCTCGCCCAGGTCTGCTGAGGTCGTCGCGTTCTCGTAGCCCTCCAACCCAAAGACAGACAAGCGGTGAGAAGGTTGCTCCATGCGTTCGGGGTGAGCTGAGTAATGGCCAAATTATTGTCGGCGAGGAATTGGCCGATGATCGGGTGCAATGGCAACGTAAGCACGGCCCTTAGAACATCGATGTTCAAAGCAGTCAACCCCTCGGGAGGTGCGTCGGCCTGCTCATTCTTCAGTGGGGCATACATGAAGATGTCGAGCGGGATGCGATACTTCCTACGTATGATGGGCAGGTCACACTCATCGATGAGGCTCATCACCTCGCCAGCCTTGTAATCAGATTGGGCGACTTTCTCTAGGTCGGCGGGGAGTACCCGGTCCAGGCAGGGGAAGCTCGCCGCTTACTCGGTGACATACTCGCCCCAGTCGAATGGATGAACGACCTGGGCAGGGACCTGATATTCGACCAGCTGGGGCTCCGGGAAACCGATGCGACGGAACCACTCGAGCGTAACTTCCTCTAGGTCGCCACCCTCCTCGCCGACCTCAGCGATGTCCTCACCAACCTCCTCAGACCCTTCATTGCCACTGGCAACCCTTTCCTCTTGGGCAACCTCGTCGCCTTCCTCCCATACCTCGCGGTGCACGGCGCTGGAGGCTCCTTCCTCTGAATTGGGACGCACCTCGCTGGACAGCTCGCCGGAGACCTGGCGAGCTACCGAGGTCGCCTCAGAGCTGGAGCCGATCTCCACATACGAAACCTGAGGAGGAGGCTCATCCTCAATTATTGGTTATTTTTCGGGGTTTTGGTCCGAAAAGGTCATGCTCGAAGAGTGTGTCGACATTGTCTCAGAGAAGTCCAAAGGGTTTTCAGCACAATCCAAGAATCCAAAGTAACGGTACGGTATCGTTCGAGGGGTCCAAAGAAACAAAAGAAAAATCAAGTAAAAGGCAGAAGAAAACGGAAGAATGATCGAATCCTACCTTGAAGAGCCTTCGAAAATCCGTCGAACATGAGAAAAATCGGTCGCCGGGAAAGCTCTGAGAATTAAAAAATGTAGAAAGTGAGGAATGAACTCACCTTCCCCTATTTATAGGCGTTGGGGCGAGGTGCGATATCCGGGAAGTGTGGGGACCTATTTGCAAAAGATTTGAAAATTGTCATGATTGTGGGCGGGAACCGAGGCCTCAAAAGACGTGCATGACTCCTGGATTCCCGCACCACATCGGCCAAAAAATAGCCGCCCTGGCTGAGCTCGCCTGCTAGCTCGGCAATCACCCGAGGATAGTTCACCGAGATTCAAGTTCTCCAGCTCGCCCGCACATTTGACGAAGTCATGATGCATGCGAGCTGGGGGGCAAATGTTGGCCTGGTGAACAAATACAATTAGCATATGGATAATCACCAAGGTTTGGCAGGTAGCCAGGGATCACCCAGATCTGCGGAAGTGTGGAGCTCGCCAACAAGGGGGCTGCTCACCTGAGGAGCTCGCCCCTATCCCCACGAAGGCCTCACCGAGGTCCATCATCGCGCGACACTCGTAAGCCACACAAGGCACTGGAGCTCGCCTCCGAGCTCCCCCGAACCACTGGAGCCCGCCTCCGAGCTCGCTCAGGAGCTCGCCTCTTAGTCAATAGGACCCCGATGGTTGCGCTCTTTTTCCCTCCGTCCGGTTTATCCACAAGGGTGGTTTACGGTGAGGTTTTTAATGAGGCTCATCTAGTCTAAGCCATTGTAGTAGGATGAGGCATGATGTAGGGAGCAGTGTAAGGGACCAGGGTGAAGGTTACGGACCTTCGTCAATACCGGAAGCCAAATAGGCTCGTAAGGTGCCGTCTCACATTCGCACACCTATAAATAAGACCTCTCTTATACTATTCACACAATTCTAATACATTTCCTACACTCCACTTTCTCTCTCTAAACTCAACTCTCTCTCTCTTTATATCGTCATCCCTCCCCAAGAACACAAATTCATAAGATTATTGTTTGGTAGAATTAATCCGACATAACAAGCCACATAAACAAACACGATTAGTAAATTCTATCAACAGACTCCATATAAAAAAACTGAAAATCGGTCAAAATCGTAGAAACCCTAAAAACCCTAAAATTGGGAAAAATGATCACTAGGGTTGAAATTTTTTTATTTTTGCCAATCCAGCATTGTAGAACGAGATAATACAAAAAAATTAGGATTGGTGCCGAGCATGAAAACTAAAGACGCCATATAAAAAAACTAAAAATTGGCCGAAATTGTAGAAACCCTAAAAACCCTAAAATTGGGAAAAATGATCACTAGGGTCGAATTTTTTTTATTTTTGCCAATCCAACATTGTAAAACAAGATAATACGAACAAATTAAGTTTGGTGCCGAGCTTGGAAACTAAAGACGGTATATAAAAAAACTAAAAACCGGCTGAAATCGTAGAAACCCTAAAAACCTTAAAATTGGGAAAAATGATCTCCAGGGTTGAAATTATTTTATTTTTGCCAATCCTGCAGTGTAGAAAAAGATAAAATGAACAAATTAGGGTTGGTGCCGAGCTTGAAAACTAAAGACGCCGTATAAAAAAACTGAAAACCGGCCGAAACCGTAGAAACCCTAAAAACCCTAAAATTGGGGAAAATGATCACTAGGGTTGAAATTTTTTTATTTTTGCCAATCCAGCATTGTAGGACAAGATAATACGAACAAATTAAGGTTGGTGCCGAGCTAGGAAACTAAAGATGCCACATAAAAAAACTGAAAACCGGCTGAAACCGTTGAAACCCTAAAAACCCTAAAATTGGGAAAAATGATCACCAGGGTTGAATTTTTTTAATTTTTGCCAATCCTGCATTGTAGAACAAGGAAAAACGAACAAATTAGGGTTGGTGCCGAGCTTGAAAACTAAAGACGCCTTATAAAAAAACTGAAAACCGATCGAAACCGTAGAAACCCTAAATACCCTAAAATTGGAAAAAATGATCACTAGGGGTTGAAATTTTTTTATTTTTTCCAATCCAGAATTGTAGAACAAGATAATACGAACAACTTATGGTTGGTGCTGAGCTTGGAAACAAAGACGCCATATAAAAAAATTGAAAGCCGACTGAAACCGTAGAAACCCTAAAATTTGGAAAAATGATCAACGGGGTTGAAATTTTTTTATTTTTTCCAATCCTGCATTGTAGAACAAAAACGAACAAATTAGGGTTGGTGCCAAGCTTGAAAAATAAAGTCACCATATAAAAAAATTAAAAACTGGCCGAATCCGTAGAAACCCTAAAAATTCTAAAATTGGGAAAAATGATCACTAGGGTTAAAATTTTTTTATTTTTGCCAATCTAGCATTATAGAAAAAGATAATACGAACAAATTAGGGTTGGTGCCGAGCTTGGAAATTAATGACGCCATATAAAAAACTGAAAACCGGCTGAAACCGTAGAAACACTAAAATTGGGAAAAATGATCACCAGGGTTGAATTTTTTTTATTTTTGCCAATCCTGCATTGTAGAACAAGGTAAAATAAACAAATTAGGGTTCGTGCCGAACTTGAAAACTAAAGACGCCATATAAAAAAACTGAAAATTGGCTAAAACCGTAGAAACCCTAAAAACCCTAAAATTGGGAAAAATGATCACTAGGGTTGAAATTTTTTATTTTTGCCAATCCAGCACTGTAGAAATATAAAATACGAACAAATTAGGGTTGGTGCGGAGCTAGGAAACTAAAGATGCCATATAAAAAAACTGAAAACCGGCTGCAACCGTAGAAACCCTAAAACCCCTAAAATTGGGAAAAATGATCACCAGGGTTGAAATTTTTTAATTTTTGCCAATCCTGCATTGTAGAACAAGGTAAAATGAACAAATTAGGGTTAGTGCCGAGCTTTAAAACTAAAGACGCCTTATAAAAAAACTGAAAACCGGTCAAAATCCGAGAAACCCTAAATACCCTAAAATTGGAAAAAATGATAACTAGGGGTTGAATTTTTTTAATTTTTTCCAATCCAACATTGTAGAACAAGATAATACGAACAACTTATTGTTGGTGCCGAGCTTGGAAACTAAAGACGCCATATAAAAAAACTAAAAATCGGCTGAAACCGTAGAAACCCTAAAAACCCTAAATACCCTAATATTGGGAAAAATGATCACCGAGGTTGAAATTTTTTTTTTTGCCAATCCAGCATTGTATAACAAAAATGAACAAATTAGGGTTGGTGCCAAGCTTGAAAACTAAAGACACCATATAAAAAAACTGAAAACCGGCCGAATCCCTAGAAACCCTAAAAATCCTAAAATTAGGAAAAATGATCACTAGGGTTGAAATTTTTTTATTTTTTCCAATCCAGCATTGTAGAAAAAGATAATATGAACAAATCAGGGTTGGCGCCGAGCTTGGAAACTAATGACGCCATATAAAAAACTGAAAACCGGCTAAAACCGTAGAACCCTTAAAAACCCTAATATTGGGAAAAATGATCACCAGGGTTGAATTTTTTTTATTTTTGCCAATCCTGCATTGTAGAACAAGGTAAAACGAACAAATTAGGGTTGGTGCTGAGCTTGAAAACTAAAGACGCCATATAAAAAAATTGAAAACCGACTGAAACCGTAGAAACCCTAAAAACCCTAAAATTGGGAAAAATGATCACTATGGTTGAAATTTTTGTATTTTTGCCAATCCAACATTGTAGAAAGATAAAATACGAACAAATTAGGGTTGGTGCCAAGCTAGGAAACTAAAGATGCCATATAAAAAAACTAAAAACCGGCTGAAACCTTAGAAACCCTAAATACCCTAAAATTAAAAAAAATTATCACTTGAGGTTGAATTTTTTTTATTTTTTCCAATCCAGCGTTGTAGAACAAGATAATACGAAAAACTTAGGGTGGGTGCCGAGCTTGGAAACTAAAGACGCCATATAAAAAAACTGAAAACCGGCTGAAACCGTAGAAACCCTAAAAACCCTAAAATTGGGAAAAATGATCACCAGGGTTGAAATTTTTTTATTTTTGCCAATCCTACATTGTAGAACAAGGTAAAACGAACAAATTAGGGTTGGAGCTGAGCATGAAAACTAAAGACGCCTTATAAAAAAACTGAAAACCGGTCGAAACCGTAGAAATCCCAAAAACCCTAAAATTGGGAAAAATGATCACTAGGGTTGAATTTTATTTATTTTTACCAATCCAGCATTGTAGAAAAAGATAATACGAACAAGTTAGGGTTGTTGCCGAGCTCTGAAACTAAATATGCCGTATAAAAAAACTAAAAATCGGGTGAAACCGTAGAAACCTTAAAAATCCTAAAGTTGGGAAAAATGATCACCAGGGTTGAATTATTTTTATTTTTGCCAATCCTGCATTGTAGAACAAGGTAAAACGAACAAATTAGTGTTGTTTCCGAGCTTCAAAACTAAAGATGCCATATAAAAAAACTAAAAACCGACTGAAATCGTAGAAACGCTAAAAACCCTAAAATTGGGAAAAATGATCACTAGGGTTGATTTTTTTCTATTTTTTCCAATCCAGCATTGTAGAACAAGATAATACAAACAAATTTGGGTTGGTGTCGAGCTTTAAAACTAAAGAAGCCATATTAAAAAACTGAAAGCCGGGCAAAACCGTAGAAACCCTAAAAACCCTAAAATTGGGAAAAATGATCACTAGGGTTGAATTTTTTTTATTTTTGCCAATCCAGCATTGTAGAGCGAGATAATACAAACAAATTAGGATTGGTGCCGAGCTTGGAAACTAAAGACCCCATATAAAAAAAACTTAAAATCGGCCGTAATCGTAGAAACCCTAAAAACCCTAAAATTGGGAACAATGATCACTAGGGTTAAATTTTTTTTATTTTTTCCAATCCAGCATTGTAGAACGAGATAATACAAACAAATTAGGATTGGTACCGAGCTTGAAAACTAAAGACGCCACATAAAAAAACTAAAAACCGGCCGAAACCGTAGAAACCCTAAAAACCCTAAAATTGGGAAAAATGATCACTAGGGTTGATATTTTTTTATTTTTGCCAATCCAACATTGTAGAACAAGATAATACGAACAAATTAGGGTTGGTTCCGAGCTTGGAAACTAAAGACGCTATATAAAAAAACTGAAAACTGGCTGAAACCGTAGAAACCCTAAAATTGGGAAAAATGATCTCCAGGGTTGAAATTTTTTTATTTTTGCCAATCCTGCAGTGTAGAAAAAGATAAAATGAACAAATTAGGGTTGGTGCCGAGCTTGAAAACTAAAGACGCCATATAAAAACACTGAAAACCGGCCGAAACCGTAGAAACCCTAAAAACCCTAAAATTGGGGAAAATGATCACTAGGGTTGAAATTTTTTTATTTTTGCCAATCCAGCATTGTAGAAAGAGAAAATACGAACAAATTAGGGTTGGTTCCGAGCTAGAAAACTAAAGATGCCATATAAAAAAATAGAAAACCGGCTGAAACCGTAGAAACCCTAAAAACCCTAAAATTGGGAAAAATGGTCACCAGGGTTGAATTTTTTATTTTTTTTGCCAATCCTGCATTGTATAACAAGGTAAAACGAAAAAATTAGGGTTGGTGCCGAGCTTGAAAACTAAAGACGCCTTATAAAAAAACTGAAAATCGGTCGAAACCGTAGAAACCCTAAATACTCTAAAATTGGAAAAATGATCACTAGGGGTTGAAATTTTTTTATTTTTTCCAATCCAGCATTGTAGAACAACATAATACAAATAACTTATGGTTGGTGCCGAGCTTGGAAACTAAACACGCCATATAAAAATATTGAAAACTGGCTGAAACCGTAGAAATCCTAAAAAACCTAAAATTGGGAAAATTAATCACCGAGGTTGAAATTTTTTTATTTTTGCAAATCCTGCATTGTAGAACAAAAATTAAAAAATTAGGGTTGGTGCCGAGCTTTAAAACTAAAGACACCATATAAAAAACTAAAAACCGGCCGAATCCGTAGAAACCATAAAAATCCTAAAATTGTGAAAAATGATCACTAGGGTTGAAATTTTTTTATTTTTACCAATCTAGCATTGTAGAAAAAGATAATACGAACAAATTAGGGTTGGTGCCGAGCTTCGAAACTAATGACGCCATATAAAAAACTGAAAATCGGCTGAAACCGTAGAAACCCTAAAAACCCTAAAATTGGGAAAAATGATAACTAGGGTTGATATTTTATTATTTTTGCCAATCCAGCATTGTAGAACTAGGTAAAACGAACTAATTAGGGTTGGTGCTGAGCTTTAAAACAAAAGATGCCATATAAAAAAACTGAAAACCGGCTGAAACCGTAGAAACCCTAAAATTGGGAAAAATGATCACTAGGGTTGAAATTTTATTATTTTTGCCAATCCAGCATTGTAGAAAAAGAAAATACAAACAAATTAGGGTTGGTGCCGAGCTAGGAAACTAAGGATGCCATATAAAAAAAAACTGAAAACCGGCACCCTAAAATTGGGAAAAATGATCACTAGGGTTGAAATTTTTTGCTTTTTGCCAATCCAGCACTTTAGAACAAGGTAAAACGAACAAATTAGGGTTTGTACCGAGCTTGGAAACTAAAGATGCCATATAATAAAACTGAAAACCGGTCGAAACCATAGAAACCCTAAATACCCTAAAATTGGAAAAAATGATCATTAGGGGTTGATAATTTTTTATTTTTTCCAATCCAGCATTGTAGAACAAGATAATACGAACAACTTAGGGTTGGTGCCAAGCTTGGAAACTAAAGACGCCATATAAAAAAACTAAAAACTGGCTGAAACCGTAGCAACCCTAAAAACCCTAAAATTGGTAAAAATGATCACCAGGGTTGAAATTTTTTTATTTTTGCCAATCATACATTGTAGAAAAAGATAAAATGAACAAATTAGGGTTGGTGCCGAGCTTGAAAACTAAAGACACCATATAAAAAAACTAAAAACCGGCTGAATCAGTAGAAACCCTAAAAATCCTAAAATTGGGAAAAATGATCACTAGGGTTGAAATTTTTTTATTTTTTCCAATCCAGCATTGTAGAAAAAGATAATACGAACAAATTAGGGTTGGTGCCGAGCTTCGAAACTAATGACGCCATATAAAAAACTGAAAATCGGCTGAAACCGTAGAAACCCTAAAAACCTTAAAATTTGGAAAAATGATCACTATGGTTGAAATTTTATTATTTTTACCAATCCAGCATTGTAGAACAAGGTAAAATGAACCAATTAGGGTTGGTGCTGAGCTTGAAAACTAAAGACGCCATATAAAAAAATTGAAAACCGGCTGAAACCGTAGAAACCCTAAAATTGGGAAACATGATCACTAGGGCTGAAATTTTATTATTTTTGCCAATCCAGCATTGTAGAAAAAGAAAATACAAACAAATTAGGGTTGGTGCCGAGCTAGGAAACTAAGGATGCCATATAAAAAAACTGAAAACCGGGTGATACCGTAAAAACCCTAAAATCCCTAAAATTGGGACAAATGATCACTAGGGTTGAAATTTTTTATTTTTGCCAATCCAACACTTTAGAACAAGGTAAAACGAACAAATTAGGGTTTGTACCGAACTTGGAAACTAAAGATGCCATATAATAAAACTGAAAACCGGTCGAAACCATAGAAACCCTAAATACCCTAAAATTGGAAAAAATGATCATTAGGGGTTGATATTTTTTTATATTTTCCAATCCAGCATTGTAGAACAAGATAATACGAACAACTTAGGGTTGGTGCCGAGCTTGGAAACTAAAAACGCCATATAAAAAAACTGAAAACCGGCTGAAACCGTAGAAACCCTAAAAACCCTAAAATTGGTAAAAATGATCACCAGGGTTGAATTTTTTTTATTTTTGCCAGTCCTACATTGTAGAAAAAGATAAAATGAACAAATTAGGGTTGGTGTCGAGCTTGAAAACTAAAGACACCATATAAAAAAACTAAAAACCGGCCGAATCCGTAGAAACCCTAATAATCCTAAAATTGGGAAAAATGACCACTAGGGTTGAAATTTTTTTATTTTTGCCAATGCAGCATTGTAGAAAAAGATAATACGAACAAATTATGGTTGGTGCCGAGCTTCGAAACTAATGACGCCATATAAAAAACTGAAAACCGGCTGAAACCGTAGAAACCCTAAAAACCCTAAAATTGGGAAAAATGATCACTAGGGTTGAAATTTTATTATTTTTGCCAATCCAGCATTGTAGAACAAGGTAAAACGAACCAATTAGGGTTGGTGCTGAGCTTGAAAACTAAAGACGCCATATAAAAAAACTGAAAACCGGCTGAAACCGTAGAAACCCTAAAATTGGGAAAAATGATCACTAGGGTTGAAATTTTATTATTTTTGCCAATCCAGCATTGTAGAAAAAGAAAATACAAACAAATTAGGGTTGGGGCCGAGCTAGGAAACTAAGGATGCCATATAAAAAAACTGATAACCGGCTGATACCGTAAAAACCCTAAAAACCCTAAAATTGGGAAAAATGATCACTTGGGTTGAAATTTTTTTATTTTTGCCAATCCAGCACTTTAGAACAAGGTAAAACGAACAAATTAGGGTTTGTACCGAGCTTGGAAACTAAAGATGCCATATAATAAAACTGAAAATCGGTCGAAACCATAGAAACTCTAAATACCCTAAAATTGGAAAAAATGATTTCTATGGGTTGATATTTTTTTATTTTTTCCAATCCAGCATTGTAGAACAAGATAATACGAACAACTTAGGGTTGGTGCCGAGCTTGGAAACTAAAGACGCCATATAAAAAAACTGAAAACCGGCTGAAACCGTAGAAACCCTAAAATCCCTAAAATTGGTAAAAATGATCACCAGGGTTGAAATTTTTTTATGTTTGCCAATCCTACATTGTAGAAAAAGATAAAATGAACAAATTAGGGTTGGTGCCGAGCTTGAAAACTAAAGACGCCATATAAAAACACTGAAAACCGGCCGAAACCTTAGAAAATCAAAAAACCCTAAAATTGGGGAAAATGATCACTAGGGTTGAAATTTTTTTATTTTTGCCAATCCAGCATTGTAGAAAGAGAAAATACAAACAAATTAGGGTTGGTGCCGAGCTAGGAAATTAAAGATGCCATATAAAAAAACTGAAAACCGGCTGAAACCGTAAAAACCCTAAAAACCCTAAAATTGGGAAAAATGATCACTATGGTTGAAATTTTTTTATTTTTGCCAATCCAGCACTGTAGAACAAGGTAAAACGAACAAATTAGGGATGGTGCCGAGCTTGGAAACTAAAGATGCCATATAATAAAACTGAAAACCGGTCGAAACAATAGAAACCCTAAATACCCTAAAATTGGAAAAAATTATCACTAGGGGTTGAAATTTATTTATTTTTTCAAATCCAGTGTTGTAGAACAAGATAATACGAACAACTTAGGGTTGGTGCCGAGCTTGGAAACTAAAGACGCCATACAAAAAAATTGAAAACCGGCTGAAACCGTAGAAACCATAAAAACCCTAAAATATGTAAAAATGATCACCAGGGTTGAAATTGTTTTATTTTTGCCAATCCTACATTGTAGAACAAGGTAAAAGGAACAAATTAGGGTTGGTGCCGAGCTTGAAAACTAAAGACGTCTTATAAAAAAACTAAAAACCGGTCTAAACCGTAGAAATCCCATAAACCCTAAAATTGGGTAAAATGATCACTAGGGTTGAATTTTTTTTATTTTTGCCAATCCAGCATTGTAGAACAAGATAATACGAACACATTAAGGTTGGTGCCGAGCTCTGAAACTAAAGACACCATATAAAAAAACAGATAACCGGGTGAAACCGTAGAAACCAGCAAAACCCTAAAATTGAGAAAAATGATCACCAGGATTGAATTTTTTTTATTTTTGCCAATCCTGCAATGTAGAACAAGGTAAAACGAACAAATTAGTGTTGGTGCCGAGCTACAAAACTAAAGACGCCATATAAAAAAACTGAAAACCGGCTGAAACCGTAGAAACCCTAAAAACCCTAAAATTGGTAAAAATGATCACTAGGGTTGAATTTTTTTATTTTTTTGCCAATCCAGCATTGTAGAACAAGATAATACAAACAAATTAGGGTTGGTGCCGAGCTTTAAAACTAAAGACGCCATATAAAAAAACTGAAAACCGGGCAAAACTGTAAAAACCCTAAAATTGGGATAAATGATCACTAGGGTTGAAATTTTTTTATTTTTGTCAATCCAGCATTGTAGAACAAGATAATACAAACAAATTAGGGTTGGTGCCGAGCTTGGAAACTAAAGGCGCCATGTAAAAAAAACTGAAAACAGGTCGAAATCGTAGAAACCCTAAAAACACTAAAATTGGGAAAAATGATCACTAGGGTTGAAATTTTTTTATTTTTGCCAATCTAGCATTGTAGAACTAGATAATACAAACAAATTAGGATTGGTGCCGAGCTTGAAAATTAAAGACGCCATATAAAAAATCTGAAAACCGGTTGAAACTGTAGAAGCCCTAAAAACCCTAAAATTGAGAAAAATGATCTCCAGGGTTGAAATTTTTTTATTTTTGCCAATCCAGCAATGTAGAAAAAGATAAAATGAAAAAATTAGGGTTGGTGCCGAGCTTAAAACTAAAGACGCCATATAAAAAAACTAAAAACCGGCCGAATCCGTTGAAACCCTAAAATTGTGGAAAATTATCACTAGGGTTGAAATTTTTTTATATTTACCAATCCAGCATAGTAGAAAGAGAAAATACGAACAAATTAGGGTTGGTTCCGAGATAGGAAACTATAGATGCCATATAAAAATGATAACCAGGGTTGAAAATTTTTTATTTTTGCCAATCCTGCATTGTATAACAAGGTAAAACGTACAAATTAGGGTTGGTGCCGAGCTTGAAAACTAAAGATGCCTTATAAAAAAATTGTAAATCGGTCGAAATCGTAGAAACACTAAATACCCTAAAATTGGAAAAATGATCAATAGAGGTTGAATATTTTTTTTTTTTTCCAATCCTGCATTGTAGAACAACATAATACGAACAACTTATGGTTGGTGCCGAGCTTGGAAACTAAAGACGCCATATAAAAGAATTGAAAATCGGCTGAAACCGTAGAAACCCTAAAAACCCTAAAATTGGGAAAAATGATCCTCGGTGTTGAAATTTTTTTATATTTGCCAATCCTGCATTGTAGAAAAAAAATGAACAAATTAGGGTTGGTGCCAAGCTTGAAAACTAAAGACACCATATAAAAAAACTAAAAACCGGCCGAATCCGTAGAAACCCTAAAAATCCTAAAATTGGGAAAAATGATCACTAGGGTTGAAATTTTTTTATTTTTGCCAATCCAGCATTGTAGAAAAAGATAATACGAACAAATTAGGGTTGGTGCCGATCTTGGAAACTAATGATGCCATATAAAAAACTGAAAACAGGCTGAAACCGTAGAAACCCTAAAAACCCTAAAATTGGAAAAAATGATCACCAGGGTTGAATATTTTTTATTTTTTCCAATCCTGCATTGTAGAACAAGGTAAAACGAACAAATTAGGATTGGTGTCGAGCTTGAAAACTAAAGATGCCATATAAAAAAACTGAAAACCGGCTGAAACCGTAGAAACCCTAAAAACCCTAAAATTGGGAAAAATGATCACAAAGGTTGAAATTTTTTTATGTTTGCCAATCCAGCACTGTAGAAAGAGAAAATACGAACAAATTAGGGTTGGTGCCGAGCTAGGAAACTAAAGATGCCATATAAAAAAACTGAAAACTGGCTGAAACCGTAGAAACCCTAAAAACTCTAAAATTGGGAAAAATGATCACCAGGGTTGATATTTTTTAATTTTTGCCAATCCTGCATTGTAGAACAAGGTAATACGAACAAAGTAGGGTTGGTGTCGAGCTTGAAAACTAAAGGCGCCTTATAAAAAAATAAAAAACCGGTCGAAACCTTAGAAACCCTAAATACCCTAAAATTGGAAAAAATGATCACTAGGGGTTGAAATTTTTTTATTTTTTCCAATCCAGCGTTGTAGAACAAGATAATACGAAGAACTTAGTGTTGGTGCCGAGCTTGGAAACTAAAGACGCCATATAAAAGAACTGAAAACCGGCTGAAACCGTTGAAACCCTAAAAACCGTAAAATTGGGAAAAGTTATCACCGGGGTTGGAATTTTTTTATTTTTGCCAATCCTGCATTGTAGAACAAAAACGAACAAATTAGGGTTGGTTCCAAGCTTGAAAACTAAAGACACCATATTAAAAAACTAAAAACCGGCCGAATCCGTAGAAACCCTAAAAATCCTAAAATTGGGAAAAAATGATCACTAGGGTTGAAATTTTTTTATTTTTGCCAATCCAGCATTGTAGAAAAAGATAATACGAACAAATTAGGGTTGGTGCCGAGCTTGGAAACAAATGACGCCATATAAAAATCTAAAAACCGGCTGAAACCGTAGAAACCCTTAAAACCCAAAAATTGGGAAAAATGATCACCAGGGTTGAAATTTTTTTTATTTTTACCAATCCTGCATCGTAGAACAAGGTAAAACGAACAAATTAGGGTTGGTGCCGAGCTTCAAAACTAAAGTTCCCATATAAAAAAACTGAAAACCGGCTGAAACCGTAGAAACCCTATAAACCCTAAAATTGGGAAAAATGATTTCCAGGGTTGAATTTTTTTTACTTTTTGTCAATCCTGCAGTTTAGAACAAGGTAAATTAATAAATTAGGGTTGGTGCCGAGCTTGAAAACTAAAGACGCCATATAAAAAAACTGAAAACTGGCCGAAACCGTAGAATCCCTAAAAACCATAAAATTGGGGAAAATGATCACTAGGGTTGAAATTTTTTTATTTTTGCCAATCCAGCACTGTAGAAAGAGAAAATACTAACAAATTAGGGTTGGTGCCGAGCTTGAAAACTAAAGATGCCAAATAAAAACCAGAAAATCGGCTGCCGTAGAAACCCTAAAAACCCTAAAATTGGGAAAAATTATCAACATGGTTGAAATTTTTTAATTTTTCCCAATTCTGCATTGTAGAACAAGGTAAAAGCTCGGCACCAACCCTAATTTGTTTGTATTTTCTATTTCTACAATGCTGGATTCGCAAAAATAATAAAATTTCAACCCTAGTGATCATTTTTCCCAATTTTAGGGTTTCTACGGTTTTAACCGGTTTTCAATTTTTTTATATGGCGTCTTTAGTTTTCAAGCTCAGCACCAACCCTAATTTGTTCGTTTTACCTTGTTCTACAATGCTGGATAGGTGAAAATAATAAAATTTCAACCCTAGTGATCATTTTTCCCAATTTTAGGGTTTTTAAAGTTTCTACGGTTTCAGCCGGTTTTCAGTTTTTTATATGGCGTCATTAGTTTCGAAGCTCGGTACCAACCCTAATTTGTTCGTATTATCTTTTTCTACAATGCTGGATTGGCAAAAATAAAAAAATTTCAAACCTAGTGATTATTTTTCCCAATTTTAGGGTTTTTAGGGTTTCTACGGTTTCGGCCGGTTTTCAATTTTTTTATATGGCGTCTTTAGTTTCCAAGCTCGGTACCAACCCTAATTTGTTCGTTTTACCTTGTTCTACAGTGCTGGATTGGAAAAAATAAAAAAATTCTAACCCCTAGTGATCTTTTTTTCCAATTTTAGGGTATTTAGGGTTTCTACGGTTTCAACCAGTTTTCAGGTTTTTTATAAGGCGTCTTTAGTTTTCAAGCTCGGCACCAACCCTAATTTGTTCAAAAAAATGGAAAACTGGCTGAAACCGTAAAAACCCTAAAATTGGGAAAAATGATCACTAGGGTTGAAATTTTTTTATTTTTGCCAATCCAGCACTGTAGAACAAGGTAAAACGAACAAATTAGGGTTGGTGCCGAGCTTGGAAACTAAAGACGCCATATAAAAAAATTGAAAATCGGCCGAAACCGTAGAAACCCTAAAAACCCTAAAATTGGTAAAAATGATCACCAGGGTTGAATTTTTTTTATTTTTGCCAATACTACATTGTAGAACAAGGTAAAACGAACAAATTAGGGTTGGTGCCGAGCTTGAAAACTAAAGACGCCTTATTAAAAAACTGAAAACCGGTCGAAACTGTAGAAATCCCTAAAACCCAAAAATTGGGAAAAATGATTACTAAGGTTGATTTTTTTTATGTTTACCAATCCAGCATTGTAGAACAAGATAATACGAACAAATTAAGGTTGGTTCCGAGCTCTGATACTAAAGACGCCATATAAAAAAACTGAAAACCGGGTGAAACCGTAGAAACCCTAAAATTGGGAAAAATGATCACCAGGGTTGAATTTTTTTTATTTTTGCCAATCCTGCATTGTAGAACAAGGTAAAACGAACAAATTAGTGTTGTTGCCGAGCTTCAAAACTAAAGATGCGATATAAAAAAACTGAAAACCGACTTAAATCGTAGAAACACTAACAACCCTAAAATTGGGAAAAATGATCACTAGGGTTGAATTTTTTTTATTTTTTCCAATCCAGCATTGTAGAACAAAATAATACAAACAAATTTGGGTTGGTGCCGAGCTTTAAAACTAAAGAAGACATATTAAAAAACTGAAAACCGGCCAAAACCGTAGAAACCCTAAAAACACTAAAATTGGGAAAAATGATCACTAGGGTTGAAATTTTTTTATTTTTGCCAATCCAGCATTGTAGAACGAGATAATACAAACAAATTAGGATTGGTGCCGAGCTTGGAAACTAAAGACGCCATATAAAAAAAACTAAAAATCGGCCGTAATCGTAGAAACCCTAAAAACCCTAAAATTGGGAAAAATGATCACTAGGGTTAAAATTTTTTTATTTTGCCAATCCAGCATTGTAGAACGAGATAATACAAACAAATTAGGATTGGTGCCGAGCTTGAAAACTAAAGACGCCACATAAAAAAACTAAACACTGGCCAAAACCGTAGAAACCATAAAAACCCTAAAATTGGGAAAAATGCTCATTAGGGTTGAAATTTTTTTATTTTTGCCAATCCAACATTGTAGAACAAGATAATACGAACAAATTAGGGTTGGTGCCGAGCTTTTAAACTAAAGACGCTATATAAAAAAACTGAAAACTGGCTGAAATCGAAGAAACCCTAAAAATCCTAAAATTGGGAAAAATGATCTCCAGGGTTGAAATTTTTTTATTTTTGCCAATCCTGCAGTGTAGAAAAAGATAAAATGAACAAATTAGGGTTGGTGCCAAGCTTGAAAACTAAAGACGCCATATAAAAAAACTGAAAACCAGCCGAAACCGTAGAAACCCTAAAAACCTTAAAATTGGGGAAAATGATCACTAGGGTTGAAATTTTTTTAGTTTTGCCAATCCAGCATTGTAGAAAAAGAAAATACGAACAAATTAGTGTTGGTGCCGAGCTAGAAAACTAAAGATGCCATATAAAAAAATTGAAAATCGGCTTAAACGGTAGAAACCCTAAAAACCCTAAAATTGGGAAAAATGGTCTCCAGGGTTGAATTTTTTTTTAATTTTGCCAATCCTGCATTGTATAATAAGGTAAAACGAACAAATTAGGGTTGGTGCCGAGCTTGAAAACTAAAGACGCCTTATAAAAAAACTGAAAATCGGTCGAAATCGTAGAAACACTAAATACCCTAAAATTGGAAAAATGATCACCAGGGGTTGAAATTTTTTTATTTTTTCCAATCCAGCATTATAGAACAACATAATACAAACAACTTATGGTTGGTGCCGAGCTTGGAAACTAAAGACGCCATATAAAAAAACTGAAAACTGGCTGAAATCGTAGAAATCCTAAAAAACCTAAAATTGGGAAAAATAATC